>JZKD02S2028906.1:24829-47422 GCA_000966675.3 Picea glauca
GGGAAGGGGGTAAATCTACTTGTTTGAAAAAGGAATATGCAAGAGCAGGATGGTGGTATTTATATTATACAAGGCAGATTATGATTCTCCTAATGTGTGCAGGGAAATTCAAGAAAGAATGAAGGATAAAGAGCACAAGTTCCAGAAAGAAATTCAGAACTTGATACTTGAACTTTCCTCTGCCTTCCATTTTTGTCCAAGCTTGTTTCCACAATGGAGTCTTCCAACAGGTTCATCTTCATGGAGTCGCCAGGTAGATTATTACAATCAATTTTCTATATCTCTCTCTTGTCTACCATCAAGAGTTGGATCTATGTCGTTCTTCCCAGGGAACTCTTCAATATGCTCAAATCCATCCCTGACTATAGTGCCATTTATGTTATCACTCCAAAAGTCACCCTAGACTATAATCAGGTGAGCTGGGTAACATCAAAAGATTTGTAAATGTAAAAAATGTTTTAAAGGGTCAAATGGAAAAAGACTCGAAATGATAATGCTCCAACTCAGAAAACAGGTCTAGCATGCACCAACAATCAAGGTCTTGGCTAAATTCAATCAGTGAGTGAGAAAACGTATGAACAGAGGGAAGAGTTTAGTGAGAGGAATATAGAGGTTGTTGTAAACATTAGGTCTACAGTCAACCTAAGGAAGAAAAAGTCTTAACACAAGATCTTATTGAGTTCAAAACTTAAGGATACTAAAGAAATATCATGATAATATAATAATCAAACATACATCATAATATCACCACAACCATTCATGTGAATCATTCAAAGCATGAACACTTCAGTATCAGAAGAAAATTAGCTAGAATAAGAAGCTGATTTCTATTAACCAAAGATGTCTCAAATCAAATACATAACCAATTCACAGTCTATTGAGTCAAAAAATTACAATATGGGAGCTTCAGCTCAACCATTCGAACCCCTTTCCCTCACTTGGAACATGAATTTATAATAAAAAGTAAGATCAACAACTAGAGGTGTGATCTGACCCTTCCTCACATCAGATTCCTCAATCAACGACTATCAATCGAACACCTATTCTAACAACTATTAACAAACTGCTACAAAACAAGAAAGTGTTGGTGACTAATCCAACTAAATTTAAATGACACTTCCTCCCCTGATCTTCATTGATGCGCCTGCAGGCCAAGTGTCTTATAGAGGTGGTAAGTTGTTATCATGCTGCCAACTACTGTCTCAACCATCATCATCCACCTAAAAAAGTAATGAATTCAAACTTGTACATTCCAGGTGCCAATAGGTAGCGCCAAATATTTGTATCTTCTGTGCAAATTTCGTCTCTGCCAAATATTAGGTAGAGCCAGCCAAAAAATAGGGTAGCGCACTATGAAATTCACAGTGCCTGTTGTTACACTGCTCAGGAAATTGGGTAGAAAATTAGGTAGCGCACTGTGGAATACACAGTGCCCAGGAGAAAACACAGCGCCCAGGAGAAAACACAGTGCCCAGGAAATTTACAGTGCCTAGGAAATTTGGCAGTGCACTGCACTCTACACATCCATGCCTTGTCTTTGGGTTTCGACTTAGTTGTTTGACTCGTATTTTGACATGTGAACATGACTCAAAAGTTGATAGATTGATAATCTTGATTTAGCATATGAACTCGGCTTTTAGTTTGGGCCTTGTGTGTTGACATGTAGGTTTATTGCATGGATAGTGTAAGAAATGAGCATGTGGCTTGGGTTTTTAGAAAACTCTATGCTTAGACAATATGCAATAATTCTAAGAAATATGTAGTTTAGGCATAACTTAGGCATAGGGCATTAAAAAGCATTTATCTCATATCTTTAGTAATGTGAGATTTTTCAAAAATAAAATATATTTGAAGATACTAAGCATAGAATAGGGGTCTATCAATTTGTTGCATTTTTGCATTGTAGGTAAAAAAGACAAAGGCCATAGGTTTTTGGAGAAAAATATTCATGAATTAAGACTCTTCCTGACTCAATAAGGAAATTGTAGTTTATGAGCTAGGGAAAATAAGCAAAAAAGATTTCAACATTTTAGCACAAGGATGCTAAAGACACTTAAAATTTCCATGAAAATTGAGTGCTAACAGTATTAATAAAATTAATATAATGTTGATATCCATTCATGTGTATTCTAACAGTGGTGTTAGATCACCTTTAGTATTAAGGGGACTTGTAATTCTATGGGAGTCCATCAATGATTCAATGAAAGAAGAATTGCAATGAAGAAAGAATCAACATTGGAAATGCACACAATCCAAGAAGAAGCCATAATTGAAGGGGGAATTCATTGATTTTGGAGTGCATGTTGGTAAAATTTTGATTTCTCTTTCAATATTTATCCATTTAGAATGATTTTAGTTGTGCTAAAAACTAGATTCAAACACGTACCAAAGGGTATTTTAATACTTCCAAGATCCATCACTGTTTTAAATGTATTCATCCTTTAAGAACCGGATTTTGCGCAATTGTGGGGTATCCAACCATTAAAATGAATATTACAACCACTATATAGATCCAAATTAAGCATATAGCATAGTGTTGGAAAGGTCTTTCAAATATATATCGAAAACCTCTCAAGTGAAAATCATTTTTTTCTCTCAATAGAAGCTTTTGTTTTCTAAGATAACAATTGCAAACATGTGCATTTTTGGTAGATTTGACACCCTCCATTTTTTGAGTTTGAATTGTTGAGACCGATTGTTAAAGGGTGGAGTTGTAATAAACGCTTTGAGATCTAGGTCAATCTTTATATGGCTCAAATTGATGAATTATTAGAGTTATTGAATACTCTAATACTCTCTATTGTGAAAAATATGGTCAAAATTGAAAAATGAACTCTCACCAATGTTCTAGCATGTTTACAATATTCACAGGAAAAAAATATTAATTCTCCAGCTTGAATCACAACTCCAACAAGATGAAATACAACAAAAGAATCAACATTCCAAACTATTCCTTATTCACAACAATTCTCTTTTTTATTTTGAGAATGATTCATATTAGCAGCTAGCACATGATCAAATCAATGATGCCACTTTAGAAGAAGATTGAAATGAAGATGAAGTTTGTCATAAACAAATTCCGCTTGCACTTTCCAAACCCATCATCAGACCTAATTGGGAGGAAATCATCAACAACAAGAACATAATAGGCCTTGGATACAAAATGGAAGTGACCTATCGCATTCCATATTATTATAGATCAATCTAGTTCTAGAGTGTTGGATTCCTTCAAGAAAATTCATCTTCACTTGCTCCAATTCAAGATCATATTCTTAAATGACAACATTATCATCAAGTTGGACACATGTAATATTAATGTTTTGATCTTCATCCTTGTCATCATTGTGGAAAGAATAATCATCCTTCAAAAATATGTTCCAAACTTAGGAAACCTACAATATTAAAATATCACTATGGGTGGATCACTTCTTGGAAATGGCCATTAACAACCAAGAATATATATTGGTCATACCAAAGAATTCATTCCCAAGTATTGACACATATTGTAGTGGAAAGACTTTCATATTCTCACCTTGTACCTGAAAAGGGGGGATAATATCAATAATTAAAATTCAATATTCTTGTTTTAGAGTCCTATCATTTGAACATGAATAAGTGAGCCAAAGTTAGAGCCATATTCCATCAACATGATTTGGTGTTTGGTATTCCTTAAACCACCATTTAGTAGAATACTTAAAACTTATGCTAGACAACATTTTGTTTTCATCTTTAAACCACCATTTGAGAGAACTTCCAATTACCAGAATACATCAACTTCTGCAAGCAACCGACCACTGCAAGTCATGCTAGGGGCATTGATATTGCTGATAAATATAGATGAGAAAGAAACAAGCCTAAGTTCCTTTATATAGTTTGCAAGGGATATCACCTTACTCATCTATGTCCTCTTATTCCAGACATAACAAGAATTTTGTCCATGTTTGAAGGCTCTTCTACTCCATAACCAAATTTGGTTTCTCAGAAACATACACAACCATTGACTGATGAAGTGGTCGCATTGATGCAATATTTGGTCCATCCCACTCTTGTTTTGAAGAGTGGTGTGTTTGTTGCACATGTTTTATTCACTACCAGTTCAGAACCTTCTAAACAAGGAGGCATCCTGCTCACCTCTAGCATGTTTCCTCCAAGTTCTAGGAGTGTTTCCTTTAATTGGAATAGTCTTTTTGAGCCTTTCCTTCCTTCTTCTGCACCCTTCCAAATAAGGGTTGAAGCTTATTCGAAAAATATATAAATATGTATAGTATATGAAGGAGCCTTTGCAAGCATTTTATCCTCCTTGGCTTGGTAAGATATAGGTTCTCCCCATTTTGTGTCAGCTCCTAGTTAGCTGCTAGATTTTGATAGAATACCTAGTGAATATTTGGGGATTCTTCCTCAGTTATGGTCAATATGATAGTGGTGAATGGCCCATTAGACTTCAATATTTTTATTAGGAATGGTTATGTATATGTTATGAATGTATATGGCCCATTTTCCTCACAACGGAAGCATTATCACTATAGATCAACTTTCATTTGATAATCTCCAACCTTATTTTCCTTTATACCATGCTATCCCATTTTATGTTCCTAGTATTTAGGTAGACTCTACCTCACCACAAGTGAATTATGTGGCACCTTATCCTAAGTGTTCAATTGCTTTTGAGAAAGATATTTTACACTCATGTTTACCTTATTGGGGCGTGGTCCTAGAAATTGATCACATGATTCAGTCAACATCTATCGACATTGGTAAGAAATGTCATCCTAATCTGGAATATGATCAACCTACTCCACCCATATGGGTTGTTGACTCTCCAAGTTTGCATGATTTCCTTGATTTCAAGTTTCCTTCAGACGAGGCCATCCTAGAAATCATGGATTCTATCGATAATCCAAAGAAATATGTGAAGCATCGATCATCTATTCTTTATGATTCAAAACCAATGAGGGTCAACATGATGAGTTGTGATCCAGGAATGGGGGATGTTGACCTCTTTATTCCATGGATATATTGTTCAAAATTTTCTATCAAATTCTCTTCTCTCAATCAAACTGAATATCAATGTTTCATACATCATTTATGTCTTGATGGGAATCATCAAGGAGCTATAATAACTTGTGAGACTACTCACAATGAGTATTTTTGTATGCAGAAATTCAATCTTACATGGCATGGCCCCAACATGGTGTGCCACATGGTGTTGACAATGGCCCATGAGTTCATCAGTAACGATAAAAATCTATGGCTTGAGCCTATAAATGGGCTCTACTTTGTGTAAATCATGAGTATGTGTAGTGTCTTGTACATAGGTGTGGGATGTGAATGATTTTTATTTTTTCATGTGGGTTGATTTGATTCAATGCTTATCATGTTTGGTACTTGATTTTCATCTTTCAGGTAGACCTCCTTGACCCTCATCATAGGCACACCCATGGTGAGGTTAGGAGCCTAGCATAATTTTCATCCATTGTTCATTGTGTTTGTGTTATCTTGGAATTTGTCATTAAATTAAGAATTTATAGATGCATGCATGTACATCAACATGGATTACAATCATATCATTTGGAGTAATTAGTAAGAGATAAACCATATGTACATAAAATAGATAGCTAATATATCTTGTCCAAAAAATAAAAAACATATCTTTGTTTCGAGATTTCACTAAAAATTTTAACCTCGAGTCTAGTAGTTTTGGATTTTTTTTATAGGACTCAATGATGTTTTGTGCAATATTTTTACTAGAGATATCCACTGAACCATGAGGTACATGTTTCGAACTATCATATAGGGATAGGTTTTTCCCGACAACACCATCTTGCATTATTAACCGTCCATCTTTTCTCACATCGTAACTTGCATTGTAGAGAATACCCTCCACTGGTTCCCTAGTAAGCACTCTGATTTACATCTAGTGCCCATGATCTGATTACTGGAAGGGTTGAGAACACTTCTTTAGACCCGACATGACTCGAGGTTGAGCTTCATTCTTCTCTCTTCATCTATGTTCTATCCATATCCTGAGGGGGTTCTTGTATTTTTATGTTACTTTACAGTCACATAATCATTTTATTCTTATGTCTCAGTGCCTACTATTGCATTTTTTTTTCTTTTATCTTGTTTATCTTCATAGTAGTCACACTTGACCTCTTGCCTTTTTCATTAACTTGTCTATGTTTTGTGACCTTATAACCATGGAGAGAACAACTATCATGAGTGGACCTCACATTCCAGTAACAATTTCATTCATTTTTCCTATGTTGGTTCCACATGATTGAAACATAGAAGCATGTTGTTAATCCACTCATTTTATCCATATGAGCTCACTTTTAACTCTTTTNTTTTCATGCTCATTAAACCATTAAAAAGACACTTGATCAAGTGAACTTTTACCTCTTTTTAGACTAAGAAAAATATACAAAAAAGACACCATTGAGCACACTTTTATCTCTCTTTTTTGCTCGTAAAATCGTGGAGACACTCGGAAAAAAGAGTGAGGATTTTTTTTTACCATTGATCTATATTTTAAAAGGTGGCAATTTTCAATCATGTCACCCTTGAACATGGTGCATGTTTGTGTCATTATCTTTCCGTTGGGTTATAGCATGCCTAGGAGTCGTACCACCAGTATGAATCATATACTCCTCTAGTTGGTTACTCTTCCAGTCATTATGGAGAGAGATTAAGTGCCTCATGCATTAATGTTTCACTATAATAGTGGTATTATTGAGTCAATGCTTCCATATAATCATTATGTCGTGCTATATTTTTAAGGGAAGAAAGCTTGACCCAATCATCTATTTTATTGTTAATCATTCGAGTCATCCATCCTTGTGTTAGTTGTACTTGGTGATTCTATATCTTCACATATCTCTGTGTATGTTTCATGTAGATTGATGGGGGATACATTAATTCCCTCCTTAAATGTATCTCTTCCTATCAACTTTAGTACATTGTCTAGGAGAGGGATCTGGAAACAATCTAGTACATTGGAGCTTATAGTCCTCAATGGTAGTCTTCCTTACAACCTATAGTGAGTTTATATCATTGACTCTTGATCATTTTATTCTATGAGTGTTCAACACCATATCCTTTATTCACACTCGCTATATCATATTAGGTACCTTGGGGTCCATTTTAATCATCCTTGGGTCCCCTCACATATGTTAACAATAGACATCAATGACCGATAATCAGACAGTTTCTACCATGCTCGACATCAAATCATCTATTTTCATGATGTAGAATCGTACCATCAGGGTTGGGACAAAGACCTTGGGTTTAGGGGAACACCATTCATTCATGCTACCATTCCCAAGTTGCAATGGAGTATATCACTATTTTATGAGTACTTTGAATACTACAAGGGCACTCTCATTGGTGCTCGATGTCTTCCTGATGAATATTGTGACATAGATCCACATTGTATTTTCTCATGGTTATGATCTCTTTCATAACATGGATCCACCATGTAATTTTTTGTGGCCATGGTATTTCATTTCACTTCATGGATCCACAATGTATTGTGTTGGAAGCCATTCTTTGTCTCTCTTCCAAGCATGGGTATTCCTACCTCGAGGATGATATATATATGCTTGGTTGACGTCAGATTGTAGGTCCTCATTGGTTCCTTGATCTTCATCTCCTTCCTTACATTGTCTCACATTCATGATTATTTCAATGTGTTTCATCCATCATTTCCTCTTTTGACCTCACACATTAGGAGGCATCTATTACAACTTCATTTTCCACCCCAGGGACACATGGGGGACCTAATGATATTTCCCTATTGAGACACACTCTTCTACCTTGGATTTCAAATATTTTGAGGGAGTTCAAGTTCTTATTTCTTATTATAAATAAATAGGTCATGGGTTTCATCACAAGAAGCACACGACCGGTCACAAGACGCATCACTATAATCCAATGACCACCATTCTCACCTTCTATAATTAATGAGTTACAAGGAGATCAACAATGGGTGAGTCATTTCTCTCATGATATAATCTTAGGAAATCATAATACACTCAGATTTCACTAAGCATAGAGATCTATAAGCATCCCCTAGCTTCCTCCATCATTCTATATAAATAAGGAATTCAAAGGGAGAAGGGGAGGAAGAATCCAAGCAAAATTATGTTATAGGATTTTGGAGGAGCTCTTTTACAAATTTGGTTTTCATATCAAGTCATACTTTCTTGTGTGAGGGATAAGGAGGAGTTAGAGAAAGGGTCAGTGATAATATCAATCAAAACTCAATTTATACCATTGATTGATGTACATTTTCTCCATTTTTAATATAGATATGCATGGTTTTCCCCTTCCAAAGTTGTTGTATTCAAATTGTAAATGACAGATTTATTATTTCCTTGAGTATATCATATTAGATCTAGATTATATTTGCAAATTCATAGTGCTTGAAGAGGTTTGATTTGGGTATATGTTGCCTCCTTCTATGCAAGAATAAGTGTTCAAGAGTTGGAAATGGATATCTAGAGCTACATCAGGCAAGAATACACAAGGACAATCATTGGTAATTAGGTATACCATTCTATATCCTAGAATAAATAGGAAAAAATCTAATAGATCTAGTGGGAAACTTGTTGTTGTCTATCCTACATTATGTCTTAGATCATGATCATATATGAGGGAGTGTCACCTATCCATAGGGGGGATTTATCCACAACACTATACCTAGGATAAGCATGTATTACATCTCATATAGGTGTTAGAGACTTTGAAAATTTATCAACTACTAGATAACCTCAAGAAATGTGAGTTTTCTCTATGATTATTGGTGTATTTTGGATATGTGATTGGTAGAGGGGAACTCAAGACAGATCCCACAAATATGGAGGCCATTATCATGTGGCATTTTCCTACTAATGTCACTAAATTTAGAATATTTTTTGGGTAAGCGCAATACCTACAAAAGCATATCATCCTTTTTAGTGATAGCTACACCACTCTACACCATAACAACTAGTGGTAAGAGTTTCCAGTGGGGAAAAAATCAACATAAATATTTCGACGAGGTGAAATGGAAGATCATTCAAGCACCGATTATTGCATTTCCTAAATTTTATAAGTCTTTAAAAGTTGAGATAGATGCATGTAGATATGTTATAGGTGTGGTTTTGATGCAAGGAGGTAAGTCGGTATGTTATCATTCCAAAATGTTTCATGGGGGAGTCTTGAACTACCCTACATATGATAAGTAACTCTATGCATTGGTTCAAGATATTAAGAAGTGGAAGAACTATCTGATGGGAGGGGAAACCATTATCCACACCGATCACTAGCCACTGTAGTATTTGGTGAGTATTTGTAGGCCTAGATTAAGTTTTAGCAAACTAGACATTACAAGTGGATGGGTTTTCTGCAACATTTTCATATAATCATCAAGTATAAAAATGGTAGCACTAATAAGTTGGTGGAAATGCTTCCAAGGCCACCCACATCCAGGATTACATTTTTTGGAACTCTTATGCACATGAATCCTTTTACCCATGATGCATATAGAGAAGCATACACAGAAGATGAGGAATTTAAAGAGGTATTTCAGTATGGCCAAATTCATGTAGGAGAAGGTTTTAGTAAAGCTGACTATCATATCTAGAATGGGTTAATCTATAAGCTAGACAAGATTTGTATTCCTAAAGGTGAAATGTTGTATTTATCATAGAGGCTCACACCTCTAAGGTTGCAACACATTTTGGTGTTGGGAAGACAGTTTCTAAATTACAAAGGTACGTGTATTGGCCCAAAATGAAAGAAGATGTATCTCTATATATTAGAGGATGCATTTTTTTTTGTAGCACCAAGCCTAGTAATAGAAATCTAGGTTCACACCATCCCTTACCTGTACCCACTCGACCTTGGGAAAGCATTTCCATGAATTTTTTCAATGGTTTTCCAACAACTAGGAAGGGAAATGGCTATATGTTTGTGGTAATTGACAAGTTCAGCAAGATGTGCATTCTTATTCCTTGTAAAAAGAACATTAAAGGGAAATAAGAAATAAACATGTTCTTTGATTAGGTATGGGTGCACTTTGGGATACCAAGGAGAATCATTTCAAATAGGGATACCAAATTTCTTAATTCCTTTTGGATTACACTTTGAGAGAATATAGATACTAAGCTGAAGAAATGTAAAACATTCCATCCATAGACACATGGGAAGACAAAAGTATTCAATGGGACTTTGGTAAAAATTTTTGGGGGTTACAATTGGAATCACCAGAAGACTTGGGATGAAAATATGATCTACATTCAACACTCTAATAATAAAGTTTTCCATACTTCTACCAATAGGTCCCATTTCAAAACTTACTTTGGGTTTTTCCATTGTCACCCTTGGATGTTGTATATGGACAACAAGGAGGAGTGAGGAAATACATCACAGGAGAAGTGTTGAAAGTGGAGAATTTTGTGAAAAGATTAGGCATATCCATTTGCAAGTACAAGAGACATTGAATAAAAAAAAAATGTATAAGGCCAAACATGATCAACATAAAAATGATAAATCATTCAAAGTGGGAGATAGAGTTTGGTTACAACTAAACAAGGAAAGACTACAAGGTCATGGTAATAGTACCAAGTATCTAGGGTATGGTCCTTTTGAGGTATTGGATAAGGTGAGTGATAGTTCCTATAGACTCATTTTACCCCCATACATGTGCATTTATTTAGTAGCGAACATGGAAAATCTGAAATGCTATGAGCCTTCCATGTTGGATCAGGAAGCTGAGGAGTAGGTCCCACCTACCATAGAGGGCTTAGCACCATAATATTAGGTTGAGTTGGAAAAATATACAATTTTGTATAAGAAATTCAAAACTTACCATACATCAGCAACATGACCTTTGACAGATTGAGTTGAAAGGAAAACTTCCATGTGAGGAAAAATGATACTCCAGGGACAAGGTAAAGGAAAATTTTCCTCACCTCATTTAGTGAAATATTTTGGGGACCAAAGTCCTCCCAAAATATAGAGGTGTGATCTAGATTGGAATATTATATCATTTTTCATCTATCTTGGGACTTTTTGGGTGGAAAAAATGGAGGAGTTGGTTTGCAGGGCCCATTTTAGTGGGGCTGGTCCTAGTTTGGAAATTTGGGTTCCAAAATATTCAAGAGCCATTTTGAGGCATCAAATGGAATTTTTGGGGTCAAAACTTTGTGAGCATAGCTATCAATCCCTTAATGTTTTTCAACATGCCAAGACCTTTCCAACAATGTGAAAATCACCTCAATCAGAGCGCGTATGTGGAAGTTATACCTCCCACAAGTTGTCCTACCTTGTTGACCACCATGGCATTTGGCAGATGCCACATTAATGCCATTAATCACACATGTGGGGATAGCCATGTGTGGAATTTCAAGAATATTTTATAAGTTCCAAGACCCTAACTAATTGAGGGTTGAGACATGCAAAAACCCTAACTCTAAATGGCTATAATGTTATGTTAAATACTGAGCCACTAGGAGGAAAGAGGGTTCCATTCTTTAGCATTGTACTTGTTCAATAATTGAGTGGAGAATAAAAAAGTGGTAATTTGAGAGCATAACAAAGAAGGTAGGAGATTTCATAGTAGCCATTCATGCCACAATTTCAAAGGAAACTCCATAGTGAGTGCCCCTTTATTTGTACTTTCTTTTCATAACTGAAGAAAAGAGAGAAGAGCATAGGCCTCACCTTCTATCTAGGTTTTCTCTTGTGTTAGGTTTCCTAGGATACATCTTGTGTTTATTGGTATGGATGGGGTGTTCATTTGTTCATTATTTCTTTCTCATATTTCAATTTTTTTTTTTTTTAATTTGAGCAAAAGAACTAGTGCTAACAAATTTGAGATCTAAGGAAATAACCTACATAATAAAATATTTCAATATAATACAAGATTTGTTGTGACGAACTGTTCTAGTGGAATATCCATGGTAGTTTATAGATCAGATTTAGAAATCATGATTTATACCAACTTGTATTAAGTTGTTGGTATGTACTTGTAACTTCATCTTATATATATATATATGTGTGTGTGTGTGTGTGTGTGTGTGTGTGTGTGTTGGAAAATGATTCATTTGTATGTTCTAGATTAATTTTTGTTATTTTTTACATCTAGAATGTTTAATTAGAGTTAGAGAAATATGCTTGAGAGATTTGTGAAGAGATATTGTTGAGTGAATTGAGGAGTGATTGTTGAGAGATTATAGGAGATGATATCTTCCGAGATATCTCCTCTAATGTATAAATGTATGCTTTGGTAATGAAAAAATTTGAGCTAGATGTGCATTATTGAGAAATATATTTTCTCCATTGTTGTGATAGTGTAATTTTATTCATTGAGAGGAGAGACTATTGGTGATACAGTGCGTGTGACCAGAGCGTCTTGTGTGTGTGCAGAAAGGAGGTACGATTGGTGATCATTTGGTGGTGTAAATGCAGCGTGGATGGCCTTGAAAATTGAAGCAAGTGATTGGAGTGATAGACTGGCATGGACATTTGATCTGCATGTGATCAAGCTTGACTGATGCATGTCATATTCCAAATAAAATGCAAACTAATGTGTGTGTGGATTGGTGTGAAAAGCAATCGATTCATGACTAGTGTAATTCTTATACGTGCATGAGTAGAACTTATGTGTGACTGATGTAGTATTGGTATATGTGTGTGAGAATATATGGTTGCTATTACTCTGTCATGCATGGTGTAAACATTTTATACAAAGGATGCATATGGAAGCTTCTCGTAGGAGTCGAACCTAGGTCTATTTCTTGGAAGGGAATCATCCTATGCATGTGGCATGGAGTTGATATATATGATAAAGGTTTGGTGTATTTTTTTTAGTAAAAGGATTGTAACAATTATTTTGTAAAGAGATTATCTTATATCTCTTTTATTTTATTTTTTGAAATCTTTGGGCACAAATTTGTGTAAAAAGGGTTGATTCAAAGAGATTATATTGCAAGAGGGTTACATACAAGATATTACATTGTGTGAGGGTTTGATTATCATTGTGCAAGTGTTGTGCATTTTTTTTGTATTCTCCGATTAATAAAAGATTTATTTCATGGTGGCCGAGTCTCATTTTTTTGGGAAAGTTGTTATCATCCCGGGAAAAGTGGGACAAAGTGTTTCTTTTCTCATTTTCTTTGGTGTCTTATTCTCCAATGGAGACATGAAATATTGTGCTTCCAAAACTCACAAGTATTATTTTTTTTTTTTGGAGAAAATACATGTAACCCATATGTATCACTAAAGATTTATGGGAACTTGTAATTGATGGATATGTTATGCCTTCTGCTGATGAATTCAAATCCTTGAGTGTCGATGACAAGAAATCTCTAAAGGAACTTATACAAAAATATAATGCAGCTCTTTCTCTTATAGTGAGTGTAGTTGAAGAATCTTTCTTTCCGAGAATTAGTGTTTTAGAATCATCCAACAAAGCATGCGATATCTTAAAGAACACATATGAAGGTGTGGTTGTAGCTAAAATGAAAACATTAAGGTGACATTTTGAAAATGCAAATATGAAAAGTAATGAATCCATTCATGATTAGATCACAAAAATGAAAGATCGTGTTAATCTCATGAGGTCATTAGGTGAAGATGTTCCAGAAAGAATACTAATGAGATATTTTTAAGAAGTGTTATTCCCAAGTTTCATATGGTCACCACATGATCCTGGTGGATATTGGTGGCCACCCACCTATTATATCTGGCTCCTCTTGATAGTTTTTAGTTCAACACGTTCTTATGTAATTCTTTGTAATTGTGGGTTCTACAATTCTAGGGTTGTATGAATCCCTACACAGCTTTCAGGTGAATATTGGTGCCCGCCCACCTAATCCAAATGGCTTATTTTGGAATTTTTCATGTCAGTACATCTTTTTGTACTTCCAGGGCCGTTTTGGGGCCCTAAACAATGTTTTTTTGGCTTTTCACAGTCAAACTATAGACATACTCAAAGTTTGATGGAATAATCTGTAGTTCTCAAAAATACCTTTCCAATGGGCTATCACATTCCTAAAATGGAGGTTGTATGCAAAACTTACAAGCCCAGGAAAGTTGAGGTACCAACTTACCCATCAGGGCCCACATAAATTTTGGCGTTTCATACCATAGGGTTAGGTTTTTGGATATCTAGGGTTTTGACATTCATGAGTAATGTTAAAAAGGCCTCTAGAACCTCATTGTAATAATTCTTCTTAGACATATGCATGTAGCAGCCACATCTCTTCTCAAAGATAACTATCACCATTTGAGCAAGTTGTTTTCAGTTATGTAGTTTTACAGTTTCAACCTATTTTATTTATTCAATAGAAGTTAGTGTTCACTGGATATCTGTTGTTGTTCTCCATATATCTATTTTATTGTATTTAGTCTATTATTCATTTCGTTCCACTCATAAATCTGGATTAGTGGTATCAGAGCGGTCTTCTCTTCATTTATTTTTGTTTGTGCATGTTCCTGACAAGATCTGGGTACAAGAAGTTGGGAATCAAACCAATTGAGCCTTTGCAATATCGGTCACACTGAGCCCAAAAAAACCCATGAGGGACGAAAATAAATATGATGGAGTAGGAGATCCTTTTAAAATGTTGCTCGAGGAATCCCTTGCGCAACAAAGGAACGAAATGATGGACAACTTTTCATAGGTCCTTCGGTGGCTGCCCACAAGAGAGACATCTTCATCAAGCAGCCATGAAACCCTCTTCAAGGTACATGCAAATTTTGATATTCCATTATTTGAAGGATTGATAGATGCGGATGCTATAGATAAATGGTTGAATATGCACGAAGGGTATTTTTCGGTCCACAATTTTTTCGATAGGGAAAATGTTAATTTTGCACTCCTCAAGGTCATCTCCCATGTTAAGGACTGGTGGGATACTTACTTTGATCAAAGGGACATATAGGAATCTATAATATTTCTGGTTGCCCCCACATGGGATCCATTTAGGGATGCCATTAAAGAAAAATACTATCTTGTTGGAATCTATGAGGACCAATAGACAAGATGGACCACCCTGTGTCAAGAAAGGGACCAGACAGTACTAGATTTCATCAATATTTTCATACCCTGTGCATCAAATTGGGTATCAAAGGCTCTGAATGACATCTGGTGCTCAAATATCGTGATTGTCTACATAGATACATGCAAACATAAATGGAGTTTTTGGACATCGCATCATTGGGTACATATTATAGATATGTTGTCAAGATCAAGAAGACATTTAATCAGAAGAGGTGAGAGTTTGGATATGCAAACTCCTCACAGCCGAAGTAGGGAAAAGGTGGCCACAACCCACAAAACAATGGGAAGAGAAAAGATGGACACTCTTAGGACAACCAATCCAAGTCACAATATAAGAAGGGTAATGAGAAGTCGAAGAAGGACACGGGAAAATGGTGTGAATACCATAAAATCCCTTCGCACAACACCAAAGAATGTTGCTCCAAGCATTCACTGGTGGTCGAGATGAAAGCTTCTGAGTTAGAGGTAGATTCTGATTCCGAATCAAATATAGAAGGATGGAAGAAGATTATCGATGTCAAACCCAATGCTACTGTTTCTACCACCAAATTCCATCCAATCAAACCAAAAGAACTAGAGGAAGGGGAACGTCTCTTTCACTCACAGATGTGGGTAAAGGGGGCTCCACTTCATTTCGTTATCGATAGCAATAGTAAAAAAACTCTGATCTCAACAGAGGTCATCAAGCAGCCAAACTTGCCGAAAAAACCATACCCGCAACCCTACACCATCGTCTGGATTCACCAAGGAAGATATCTTTGCGTCAACCAATCGTGTCGTCTTCCCTATGACATCAAGACCTTCATAGACGAGGTATTGTGTGATATTTCTCCTCTTCAAGTTTTTGATGTTTTTTAGGCCAACCATATTTGTGGAAGTGACATGTTGTGTATGAGTCTAGACCCTGTAGTGATGTTATTACTTTGTATAGAAAATTGTACAGGATACCAAAGGTAGCACTGCCTACCGCTATTTCTTTAATCTCTACTAAGCAATGAAGTAAGGTCATTTCACAGACCAGGAATTTTGTCTTCCTTTTTATCCATGCTCAAAGTAAGAAGAAGGTCATTGCCACATCTGTGGCCTCTACATGGAGCCTCTATTTTCAAAAGAAGAAAGTGGACGGGATCGTTGAAGAGTACATAGACATATTCTCCTCACCCACCGGGGTACTGGCGCACTGCCAAGTCAAGCATCTAATTGATATAACCCCTGATGCACCTTTTCCTAATGGACCTGTCTATAGTCGCTAGTTGATGGAAAATGACAAAATCAAGCTTCATGTCGAAGAGCTTCTTCAAAATGGGCACATCAAACTCATCACCTCCCCTTGTAGAAGCCCGATTGTACTAGTGCAGAAGAAAGATAGGACCTAGAGGCTCTGCATTGATTAAAAAACATTAAACAAAATCATATTTAAGAACTGGTACCCAATTAACTGAATTGATGACCTTCTTGACCAACTCAAGGGGGAAAAGTTCTTCAACAATATTGACCTAAAGTTTGGCTACCACCAGGTTCCCATCGAACCAACTGATGTATGGAAGACACCTTTCAAATTGAAATAAGGTCTCTTCGAATGGATGGTCATGCCCTTTGTCTTAAAAAATGCACCAAACACTTTCATGAAGTTGATGGATGATGTATTGAGACCCTTCACCAACTTGTGTGTGTTGGTATATTTGGATGACATCCTCATATTCAGAATAACTTGGGAGGAGCACATGCAGCATATTCAACAGGTTTTGAGCACTTTGCGGAAACAAAAGCTATATTCCAACTTGGAAAAATGATCCTTTGGCATGAATAGGGTCTAATGATTGGGATACATTTTTGATGAGCATGGGGTACATGTGGATCCATATAAGATCCAATTCATCTGTGACTAGCCAGCCTCGACCCCACTAAGCGAGCCTCAAAGCTTCTTAGGACTTACCAAATTCTACGGATGGTTCATGTTGGGATTCTCCCATATTGCATGAGCCCTCAAACAAGTGACCAAGGGTGGTGGCAGGGAAACTTTCGCATGGGGGAAGGCACAAAAATGAGAATATGATGATCTGAAGCACTACTTGTTCTCAGCTCCAATACTCTCCTTACCCAATCTGCAACAATCATTTGAGATTGAGACTAATGCATCCGTCTATGATGTAGGCACATTTATCACTTAGCATGGTCATCTGGTATCATACCATAGTGAGACACTCTCAGATATTGTCCAGAAATACCCCACCTATGATAAGGAAATGTATTCCATTGTACAATCACTTCGTTAATGGAAACATTACATTCTTGGAAAGGAGACAATCATCCACACTGATCACAAGCCTCTGCAGTTCCTACAGACACAAGGAAGTTGTAGAATGACCTCCATAAAATGTGGTCCACCTACCTGTAGTAGTTCCATATCAACATCAAGTATAAGATAGGGAGCACAAATTGTGTCATTGACTACCTCAGTTGACCTCCCATGGCTACACTCAGCAAGATCCAAACTTTTCCACCACCTATAAGCTCTTGGGTACAGGCGTGAATGTCACTGATTTTCACATTTAGGATAGACTATCATGCCATCTAGGCCATCTCTGTGTTCCTGCAAGTGAGCATGCAAAGCTGATTTGGGAGGCTCACTACAGTCAGATGGCAGGATGATTTGGCATGGGGAAAACTATGGTCATTCTACAGAAACATTTTTATTGGCCAAAACTTCGACAGGACATCAACAAGTATATCAGATCTTTCATTGCCTATGCCATTTCCAAGCCAGCAATCAAGAATCAAGGATTATACACCCCTATTCCTACTCCCGAGAGGCCTTGGGAATCCATCTCGATGGATTACATGTCTCACATTTAATCCACTAATAAAGGAAATGATTGTGTATTTGTGGTGGTTGATAGGTTTTCGAAGATGGCCATTCTCATAGCCTGGAAGAATATCATCACAGTGAAAGATACTACGAAGCTATTCTTCTAATGAGTGTGGGTCCATTTTTGGATACCACTAACCATCATCTCCGATCGGGAAAACAGATTCCTCAACACATTTTGGTCGAGTCTCTGGTCACTATTGGACACCAATCTCACTAAATCCACTGCCTTCCACCTTCAAACTAATGGCCCAACAAAGGTCGCCAATTAGATGATTTTGCACATCCTGCACATGTATAACTCTAAGAATCCATGTACATGGGATGCTAGTCTTCCCTATGTTCATCACAACTACAACAGGGCTCTCCATAGCTCCATCAACCATAGCCCCTTTCAGGTTGGGTTGTGATTCCAACCCTTGGGTCACATTGATGCTCCACTACCTCTTGCAACAGCATAGATAGATTCTTCCCATGTTCAGTCTAAGAATAACAAAGACACGAGATTAATTGAGAAGATTCAACACATCCACCATCAGGTCCATGATATTTTGCAGAAAACCAATGCTAAGTACAAGCAACACCATGATCAACACCGGGTACCGCACAATTTCCTATTGGGAGACAAGGTCTGGTTACAATTACAGAAATAATGCCTTATAGGGCCCCATTATAAGCTCTATATACTTTATTATGGGCCTTACACTATCACTAAAGTTTTGGGTGATAATTCGTTTGAGCTCAACACTCCCCCCTTCCTTGGCTTGCACCGAGTGTTCAATGTGGACCTCCTTCGACCATATTTTCCACCATTATTAGACACCTTAGATATCGTAGAATAGTTGACACCAACATAGATCAACCCTGACTACATGGAACATGCATCCAATGATCAGATAATGGACACACAGGTCAAGGGAACTCACCAACAAAGGATCCATCTTTATCGGGTTGTCAGGGTCAAGAAACTCCTGCACCAAGGAAAGTGGCTCACCCGAAGCCAAATTCAGCCGAAATTTCCTCACTTGATGGGGGCACTCAATGCAATGGAGACCATTTCTTCCTAAGGGGGGAGGACTGATTTAGGTGGATATTGGTGGCCACCCACCTATTCCAATTGGCTACTCTTAACAATTTTTAGTTCATCACGTTCTTTTATAATTCTTTGTAATTGTGGGTTCTACACTTTTGGGGATGTCTGAATCCATACACATCTTCTAGGTGGATATTGGTGGTTGCTCACCTAATCCAACTGGCTTATTTTGGAAGTTTTTATGTCAATACATATTAATGTAATTCCAGGGTCATTTTGGGGCCCTAAACAATGTTTATTTGGCTTTCGACAATCAAACTGCAGACAAAGTCAAAGTTTGAAAGAATAATGTGTATTTCTCGAAAATATATTTCCAATATCATGTGCCTAAAATGAAGGTCATATGAAAAATTTACGACCTCGAGAAGTTGAGGTACCAAATTACCCATTGGGGCCCACATAACTTTTGGTGTTTCATCTCTTAGGGTTAGGTTTTTGGATGTCTAGGGTTTTAGAATTCATGAGTAATGTTAAAAAGTACTCCAGAGCCTCATTGTAATCATTCCTCTTAGATAGATGCACGTAGCAACCACATCTCTTCTTAAACACAACTACCACCATTCGAGCAAGTTGTTTTTAGTTCTGCAATTTTACAGTTTCAACCTATTTTATTTATTCAATAGAAGTTATTTTTCACTGGATATATGTTGTTGTTATTTGTATCTCCATGTTATTTATCCAGTCAATTATTCATTTCGTTCCACTCATAAATCTAGATCACCACCAGTATTATGGTCTCCAAATATTTAAACACAATGAAAATTGATGAATTGATTTTTTTTTTGCTAACTATTGAAGAAAGTAATCCAAATCAGGAAATGGAACATGATTTTTCCACAAGACATTGAGGAAGAGGAAGAATCAGGGGTCAATATTAGAATCATAATCAGAATATGCATCCACTATAGTCATAGAATTATCAAGGAATGCATCTAATTCAAGAGGAAGAGGAAGATTTCCAAGTAAATTTAGAGGAATAAGTAGAGAAGGATATCGTGGAAGAGTAAGAGGAATAATTCCAAGTAAATTTAGAGGAAGAAGTAGAGAAGGATATCGTGGAAGAGGAAGAGGAAGAATTCCAAGTAAATTTAGAGGAAGAAGTAGAGAAGGATATCTTGGAAGAGGAAGAGGAATAGATGGATCTCGAGAAAGACAAGGACCACAGTGTTATTATTTTCATAAATTTTTTCATCTTGAAAAATATTGTTATGCAAACTTGCGAGATATGGAACATAAAGGTGCCAATACGGTTTTTGAAGAAACATGGAATGAGAATTTATTCATATCAAGTTTTTTGGAACATAATGAAGAAAGTGAATCTTGGTATATTGATTTGGGATGTTCAACTCATATGACATCTTAGGAGGCGTTGTTTACTAGAATAAATGATAATTATTCTGGTAAAGTTGTATTTGTTAATGATAGAGTTTGTGACGTTAAAGGGAAAGGAACAATTGTGATTCCAACATTGCATGGAAAGAATAAGTTTATGAGGACACATTTTTGGCACCAACGTTGAAGAAGAACCTACTTTATGTAGGACAAATGATGGAGAAAACATACTAGTGTTTGATAATAAAGAGTGCTTAATCATGGATAAGTTGAATAAAAATGCAATAGTAGAAAGAGGAGAAATGACTTAAGATAGAATATTCAAAATTTATTTTGATTTAAGTAACTCGCACATTTTGAATGTTACATATGAAACGACTAGCAAGCTTTGGCATTTAAGGATGGAACATTTGAATTTTCATAGTTTGATGTTGTTAAGGAAGTAGAACATGGTGAATGGTCTTCTTTATATCAAGTTGGATGATGAAGTATGTGAAGGGTGTATTTTTTGGAAACAACACACGGAAAGTTTCTCAAATAGAACATGGAAGTCTAGAGAATGTCTAGCACTAGTACATTCAGATTTGTGTGGTCCAATGGAGACTATGTCGTTTGAAAAGGAACATTATTTTCTCACTTTTATTGATAATAATTCTAGGAAGACTTGGGTGTATTTTTTGCAGGAGAAGTCTAAAGTGTTTTCTCATTTTCTTGAGTTCAAGGCATTAGTTGAAAAGAAAAGTGGTTTGAAAATTCTCACCCTAAGAAAGGATAATGGGGGAGAATAAAAGTCAAATGAATTTTTGAGTTATTGCAAGAAAAATTGAATAAAGAGAGAGATCACTAATTCCTACTCTCCTCAACAAAATGGAGTCATGGAAAGGAAAAACAAGACAATATTTGAAATGGCTCAAAGCATGCTAAAAACTAAGTCTCTTGGAAATGAATTTTGTGCCAAAGAAGTGCACATTGTAGTTTACACTCTCAATAGATGTCCTATGAGAGTGATATTGAATTTGACTCCAAAAGAAGCCTGGTCAGGATACAAACCAAGTGTTGCACATATGAAATTTTTTGGTTGCACTGAATATGCGAATGTTCCTAAATAAAAAATGAGAAAATTGGATGAAAAAAGTGTTAAGTGCATTTTTATTGGATATGGTATTGAAAGAAGAATTTAAAAATTATTTGATCCTCAAGCAAATAAGTTTATAATAAGTAGATATATTGTGTTTGATGAGAAAGGAATTTTTCATCTAGAACATGTAAATAATGCATTAAGAAAAGATGAAGTGGATATTGGTAATGAATCAGATTCTAAGTTAGCAAAGGTAGATGAAGTCAAGAAGAAGCCTAAGTGGCTTGAAAGGGGTCATTCAAAAAGCAATATGTTGGATAGAAATTTTGAAAGAAGAATTATTAGATCCCAAATTTGTCTTGTGAATTATGCACTTATGGAACAAGTAATGAATATGGATGAACCACATAATTATGCAGAAGCATCAAGAAAGAAAGAATGGAATGAATCTATGGAAGGATAATTGAATGCCTTGGTGAGAAATGATACATCGGACTTGGTCAGTTTACCAAAAAGAAAATATGTAAATTGGGTTTACAAAACCAAATATAAATCAGATGGAACAATTGATAAGTATAAGGACAATTTTTTCAGTTGGCTTATACAATAGTTTCTTGGAGTATTAAAAAGAAACTTGTAGTTTCTCTCTCCACAATAGAAGAAAAGTATAAAACCACAATGACAACAACATGTGAAGCAGTGTGGTTAAGAAAAATTATGGAGGATCTACATGAGCAGTAGGAACAACCTACTCAATTGATATGTGATAATAAAAGTGTTATTCAAATGACCAAGAGTCCGTTTTTTTACAAGAAGACCAAGCATATTGATATTCAGTATCATTTTGTTTGGGATTTGGTTCAACAAGGTGTGATTGAGATCATGTATTACACAATAGAATATCAGGTAGCATATATATTCACCAAATCTCTATCAAAAGAAAAGTTCTGTAAATTCAGAGATGATCTTGGAATATTTCCAAATGATCATTATAGGGGAGAAATGTTGGAATAATGATTCATTTGTATGTTCACGATTACTTATTGTTATTTAAACCATGCTAGAGGGTGATTCATGTGATGTAGGTTGCATGGTGTGTTGACTACCCTTGGTGTACCATGATGGACATGCACATTGGAGATATCTTACTCATGGATTTTACTATGCCTTGGATC
>JZKD02S2028939.1:1736-13452 GCA_000966675.3 Picea glauca
GCCACTGAAAGTCACTTCTCACCATCCCATCCTGTAGTGTTGCTTCTCCCGATTCCAATGAGCTATTACACTGAGAGGTTCCTCCAAGTAATGTGCCCAAAATGACCTCTTCAGTGAATTCAATTGACTTATAGCTCAAAATAGTCAAAATCATGGAAATCGTCGGAATGCAACGGAATCAAAGCCAACCTGTGCAGAATGGCTCATAATGATGGAATATGATGAGCAATGCGAGCTGGATCCCACAATGCCTCTCAATAACCCTTGTACTCTCTATAACATCCATCTGGCTACTCTGGTCATCATAAACCTCTGCACTGTGATGATGTCCCAAAGTGGGGACATTTCAGGGATCTTCTCTTGACTCTATAGAAAATGATTGCTGGGTTTTTCCCTTGATTCAGAAGGGTTTTCCCAGGATAACTTCTTGTGTTCTTGTGCATGGTTATTCTTCTTTTGATCTTGGTTACTGTAGCTATTGTATATTGTATTGTTGCATTGTTTTATGGTTCAAGTTCATGCTAAATTGAAAGAAAGTACATGTCCTTGAGCTAAGCATTAAAATTCAACATGGCCTAGATGGAGGAGTTGAAGATCAGGTGACAGTGCCTTGACTCGAGACTTGCCCCCTAGGACACACCTAGTGGATTGAATATTTCTTCCACGTTACCTGAGGTGTGTATAAAGGTGGCAACATGCTCACAGGGTGAAAATATGCCTCTTACAACATAAACACTATTTTGTTTTGTGAAGTTGGGCCAAGAACAAATCTTTTTTCTATTTACATTAATGACTGTAAGTGCCATTTTCCATTCATTTTCTTTTAGATCCCTTGATGCAATTCTTTAGTGTTATTAGGAAATGCAGTTTTGTAAGTTTCAGTTTCTTGGGTATAAGATTTGTAATGGAAGTTTCTGTTTTCATTGTATATACCCCTCCACTTTTTGTTTTGCTTATGTAAATATTTTCAGGTGAATATAAGACACATTTTTTACCACAAAACAAAAGATTTATACTTGGTTCTATGGAGGATATTTATGGATGAACTATAGTTTTTATACTTGTGATACGATCGCATAGATTACTTTTGTGGAGTGTATTATTCCCAATTTGTTACATTGATACATTATAAACAAGTTTTTTATTCCATGTCTGATGAATCTGGTTCCCTTAGCTCATTTACACGAGGAAACAAATTTTTTCATAATGATTATTTTGGGGAAAATCTGATGATCATGTGTGAAATGCGGTTCAGTTTCCTTGGAATATTTTTAATTGTATTGTAACAATAGCATTTAGTTTCTGAAACAAAGTACATCTGTATAAAAAAGCATTTTCGCTGGCACCAAAACTAACATTTGGAATCAATAGATTGGGAAATGTGCAGTTTGTAATTTGCCGGGATGGAAATGGTGATCTACATGCCTTTCACAATGTTTGTCGTCACCATGCTTCTCTTGTTGCATCAGGCAGTGGCAGAAAATCTTGTTTTGTCTGCCCTTATCATGTGAGTCCTTTTGTCTAATCTTGTTTGCACTTATAAAACATTTTCATTATAGAAACTATTTTGTCCATTGTTATTCATGGGTATGAAGTATGATGCTGCTTTCTAAACATGATTATATCAAAAGCAGATGTTGAAAATCGAGTTAAGATTATCAGCTAAGAAATAAATAATAAATGCTTTCATGGATTATTTGGTACTGTAGTATGTAGAATTCAGAGTCTTAGCAAACAATAGTTTTAACAGTTTCCTGGACTTCATATAGTGGGGAGTTTTTTTTAGTTATATTTTATTCTCAGAGTAATATAGCTTACCTTTATTTTAATAGACAAACTGAAGAACTAAGCTTGCACAGGACTGCTGACTTTGAAAGAGGTTTGCTATAAAGTAGACTGAAAAGGATGCCCTTCAACAATTTACAAAGAAATCTATCACAAAGGTTCACTTAYGACAAGAGGTGGGGAAAAATACTTGCAGCRAGGYACATGAGATAAAAAAGAGATTTTGCAGCTCCATTTATAGTTAATAGTCAATAGAAGATACCTCAAATCCTAGCTTGGTGCAAGGGCTGTYCCTTTATAGAGATTCAACTTATTGCATTTTCATATGCTGGGCTCTGAATCTTCATGACTTTTAGAATGACAATGACTTTCTTAAATGAATGACAATGACTTTTTGAAACAAATGACAACTATCTAACTGATTTCAATACCTGTCCAACTGCCCAAATAGATATTTACTTTTGARTTATTAAAACATTATAAAACATCGTCAATGGGGGTTTGCCTGGTCAGTTAAAAGTGGGGGTTGTTATTCCCCCCACCAAGGTTTGATTCCCTCAAGTGATGTGCTCATCCCTCATAGGCTGTTTGGCCCGTGCAGTGGGCAGAGTCATACAGTTGGGGCCAGGTGCACATCCTCAGCTCGTGGTCACTAAGCCCAATGATTTTCTGTCAGTTGTGAGATGCATTTGCTTACATGCAATAATTCCCATACTGGGAAAGGTGCTGCCTGCACGTGTTGACTGGAAGCATTTATCAAAAAAAAAAAGCATTATAAAACATAACACATAATGATTTGACGCTTCTTTGAAATATGCAATAAAAAGTGCTTCAAATCTGCACTGAAAGCTTGCTGATATGGAATTAATTATTCAAGTCTGCACTTCTAACTTCAAAATCAGCGATGAMCAAACTCAGATCTGCARTTATATATGTCAAATCTGCACTAAATCTTYACAAATCTGCAGCAAAAACTTCTCAAATCTGCAATTAAATGTGCAGAGCTGTGATCRAACTTTACGAATCTGTGATGTAAATTCTTAAGAGACAGCAAAAGAAATCTGATATCTTCAATGTACTCTGCAAATCTGCAACTTCGACCCTTATAACAACAAATAATTTGTACAAATCTACAAGAAATACATGGAGATCTTCAATTCTTATGCTTTAAATCAGTGACTACTCTTCAGTAGCACTGAACAAATTGTCCAATTTAATCAGATCTTGTGATTGGTGCCTTAGTCAGATGGGCATGGAGAATGAAAGGAGAAAGATTATCAGCTAAGAAATAAATAATAAATTCTTTCATGGATTATCTGGTACTGTAGTATGTAGAATTCAGAGTCTTAGCATATTGTCCTAGTACATGCATATTGTCCTAGTACATAAGACAAGTTGAAGAAAGCACTTGTCATCTTGAGTGAAGGAGACTTGGAAGAAAAACAACACCCTCATTCTTGAGGACAAGGCTCCAGGTGCCAGGTTTGATTAATTAAGTTGATAAGATTCACAATTTCACTTGACAAGTTGATGACTACCCCTTTATAAGTAAACACTATAGTTGAGATAGCAGTCTTTGAAGAGTATTATACTTGGTAGCATATGAGCATATTGAGATAAATGATTTGCCAGATACAACTAACATCTCCTCTAGGAGAAATTTCTTGTGTTAGTTCCAGGTTGCCATGGATGAATGTTTGATCACAACACTATTCATTTCGTGTTGACCTCATTTCGTATTGTATTTCTTAATTTTGATCTTTGCTTCAGACAGGCCACAAGTGATAGCTCTAAAGGAGCCAATGTGGTGATTATTCGTGCTATTGTTTTATCTACTATTATCAAAAGAGTATTACTCTTGCTTGCTGTTTTGTTGACCTTGTTTCAGGTCACAGGTGATAACCCTGAGGAAGCTATAGTGAAGGTTGCAAGAAGGCAACATATTAGATGAGATATGAAGCAGACTATGTACATGACCATATACACTCATGTACCAAAGAAGATGAAGAAGAAGCTATCTCTTGAGATTCAGAGTATCTCATATGAAGATTGATTGAAAGGAGCAGAAGGCTCCAAAGATGACTGAACATTAGAACGGGAAGCAGATCTCGTTTGAAGCCTGACTTTGTCTTTCATATTTAGACTTGGTATTCAACACCAAATATACCCTATAAGAGATGATGAAGTCCTTGTAGACTCAGAAGAAATCAAGAGTAAGCCTGATCTCAGAAAGGATCAGATGAAGAGACAACTCCCAGGACTGGGAGACAAATGCCGTGAGAAGACTAGATCATAGCTTCAGAAACTTCTAGGAGATATGAAATCTCATGGGAAGATTCCCTTATTTCAGTAACATAGAAGAAACAGAAAGACCAGGATATGGATTCTTCCGTGAGACTAGAAGAGAAGTCAGTATTGACATCCAAGATTGATCTATACAGATCAAGCATGTTGCAGATGAACAAAGCCTGATGTGTGTCCAGAGGATTTTCCCAGCAAGAGGGAGAAGACTATGCCGAGACACTTATTGAAGAAATAGTTCCAGTATTTATGAAGACAACCAGAACAACCATAATTCATATATAGTATGAGATGTAGGGGGAGCAATCCCCATATTTAAAATTGAGTGGCAGTTGGTGCAGTACATTAGTTGGGTCATGGAAACATAATTATGATAAAAGATAGCGTTACCTCCATGAAAGAAGAAGAGCTATCTTCAGTATCAGTTATTAAGCCACCCTCAGTTTCAGATGAAACTGTTGTCGTGATAGAATAAGAGGAGTTACTCTCAGATTTTAGCAACAACAGTGAGAATGAAGTAGTCATTCTCAGCCTCAGAGCAGCTGCAGGTGCAGAGTCCCAGATTCTAGAAGGAATAGTTGGAGAGAGAGTAGAGGACATACTCCTAGATAGTGAGACAGATAGTGCCTTGCAGAAAGCACATAGAGCTAGCACATGTTTGTGCAAATTGAGTTGCAACTGAGCAAGTGTACCAGCTTGGTACAATGTAACGTGAAAATTTGGTTTGAAGATTGAAGATAGAAAGCCTGGAAGCTCTATACGTATTGAAGCAAGCTCCAAGAGCTTGATTGACAGTTTCCTGACGATCTTGGACTTTAACAAGAGTAAAAGTTGATTCTAACCTTTATGTCAAGGTTATGAATGATGAGCCAGCGATGCTACTACTATATGTAGATGATGTATTCTTGACAAGATGAAGAAAAGATCATCACAGATTGGAGAAGAAGCTTGCCACAGAGTTTGATGGAAGACCTAAATGCATTATCTCTTAGGTCTTGAAGTTTGGCAGAGCACAGAGAAGATCTTCCTTAAACCAAGGGAAGTATACAATTAAAATTGAAAAGGGTTGACATGTTGAAATGCAAATCCATGTACACACCCATGGAAACGAAGTTGAAGCTCCTTGTAGATACCTCACAGAATTGGTTGATGCTACTCTGTACAGACAGATTATTGGTTTAGTGATGTATCTGCCGAATACCAGGCTAGACATATGTTTTGCCTTGAGTTAGTATTCGGTAGAACCCAGACGTGTTCACATTGTTGCTGCAAAACATATGATGAGATACCTTAACGGTACGTTGGATTTTGGTCTCTATTATACTTGAGATCATGACTTCAGACTGAGTGGTTACACCGATTCAGATTGAGCTGGAAGTGTTTCTGAAAGAAAGAGCAGTTCAGGATGTTGTTTCAGTCTGAGGTCAGCCATGATTTCATGGCAGAGTAGGGAGCAATTCAACATTGCTCCGAGCACAGTAGAAGCAGAATACATTGTTGCATGTTCCACCAGTTGTGAAGCCGTATGGCTTTGGATGTTGTTGACAGATATATTTGATTTGGAGATGGAAGCCACTGTGATCCTATGTGGTAACTAGAGTTGTATGGAGATGATGTGTTCCATAATGAGTCGAAGCACATAGAGATCCGATAACATTACATCCGTGATATGGTGCAGAGAGGAGCCATAAAGCTCCAGTATGTTAGCACAAATGAACAGGTTGCTGATGTGTTGACCAAGCCTCTATCTCGTGTAAAGTTGAGCACTCTCGAGATAAGCTTGGTATAGTCCGAAAGGACCTCCCTCGAAAGGGGGAGTAGTGCCGATGACACTATGGTATCCTGATCAGTAGTGGTAGCTCCGTTAGGATTCTTATAATCCTAGGGAATCTTATGATTCCTGGGCAGATCCCGAAGGTTCGGTAAGGACGGTCTGTCAGAGTACCACGTGGTAGCTCCGTTAGGATTTTATATCCTAGGGAATCTTATGATTCCTGGGCAGCTCCTTAGGGACTGTCAGAGTACCACAAAATGATGATGTGCCAGCTTAATTGCTGTGATGATGTGCCAACCTAGTGCTGTGATGCCAGCTTAATTGTTGTGATGATGTGCCAGCCTAGTGCTGTGATGCCAGCTTAATTGCTGTGATGATGTGCCAGCCTAGTGCTTTGATGCCAGCTTAATTGCTGTGATGATGTGCCGGCCTAGTGCTGTGATGCCAGCTTAATTGCTGTGATGATGTGCCAGCTTAATTACTGTGATGCCAGCCTTGTGTTGATGACATGCCAGCCTCGTGCTGTGATGATGTGCCAGCCTCGTGCTGTGATGATGTGCCAACTTAAGTGCTGTGATGCCAGCCTCGTGCTGATGACATGCCAGCCTCGTGCTGTGATGATGTGCCGGCCTCGTGCTGAAGACTCTCAACCTAGTGCTGATGTTGATGATGCTCCAACCTTCGTGTTGTGATATTGTTGTTGTTGATGATGCTCCAACCTTTGTGCTGTGATATTGTTGTTTTTGATGTTGTATCAGCCTTGTGCTGTTATTGATGATGATGATGTATTAGTGTTATACTAATCCATGTTGATGAAGTTGATGATGATGATGGCACTTCAACTTCTTGCTAAAGTTGATGATGATGATGCCACTTTAGCTTCTTGCTGAAGTTGATGATGATGATGCCACTTCAGTTTCTCGCTGAAGTTGATGATGATGGCACTTCAGCTTCTTGCTGAAGTTGATGATGATGATGCCACTTCAGCCTCTTGTTGAAGATGATGATGATGATGCCACTTCAGCTCCTTGCTAAAGATGATTATGATGATGATGATGTTATTTCATCTTTCATGCCGAAGATGATGATGTTACTTTAGCCTCATGCTGAAGATGATGATGATGTTACCTTAGCCTCATGCTGATGAGGATGATGATGCCATTCCAACTCCCTGCTGTGAATGATGATATTGATGATGAGAAAAATTTCCGATGATTTACAGATATGCCAGTCAGTGTTCTAAGATGTTGTTGATGATGCTACCCTCTTTCTCGCCTGATGTTGTTGTAGAATACCCTTCTTGTTAAGGGGGAGTGTTGAAATATTGTAACTGCAAAGAGTATTCTAATATTTATTGATGTATTATTCATTAGATCAATCCCCTTTTGTGGATTGATCATGTCGGGTATTGTAAATGACCAAATCCCCTTTTGTGGATTGATCAAACCCTAATTGTAATGGGCTAAATGAAAATTCGGCCCGAGAATATATTAAAGTGGTTATAACCACCCAGAATGAGAAGTCAGCCCTGCCAGTGAAAAGACACCCCAATTCAGCGCCTGCCAGATTGTATAAATAAGAGAGGCTAGCGCCTCATTTGTTCACTCACTCACTTGTTCATCAGAGCGCAAGTTTGGAGCTGCAGTTGGAGAAGAAGGAAGAGAGAGAGGGGCGCATACTTGGGAGAGGACTTTCTGTATTGTTTGGTTTATTGTCTTGGCATTGTATTGGCTATCTATATTAATGAAGTTTTTGCTGGGGTTTCTCCCCCAGGAGGGTTTCCCAGGATAAATGATGTGTCTCTTGTGATTGTGTATTTCTCAGTGATCCTATCTTTGCTTATGGTTATCTAGTGAATTGAAAAGAAACCTAATAATAGCTTAAACTCTAACAAAATCCTATCTTGGTGCAAGGGATGGATTCAACTTATTTCATTTTCATATGGTGGGCTCTGAATCTTCATGACTTTTAGAATGACAATGACTTTTTTAAAAGAATGACAATGACTTTTTGAAACAAATGACAACTATCTAACTGATTTCAATACCTGTCCAACTGCACAAATAGATATTTACTTTTGAATTATTAAAACATTATAAAACATCGTCAATGGGGGTTTGCCTGGTCAATTAAAAGCAGGGGTTGTTATTCTCCCCACCAAGGTTTGATTCCCTCAAGTGATGTGCTCATCCCTCATAGGCTGTTTGGCCCGTGCAGTGGGCAGAGTCATGCAGTTGGGGCCAGGTGCACATCCTCAGTTCGTGGTCACTAAGCCCAATGATCTTCTGTCAGTTGTGAGATGCATTTGCTTACATGCAATAATGCCCATACTGGGAAAGGTGCTGCCTGCACGTGTTGACTGGAAGCATTTACCAAAAAAAACAAAGCATTATAAAATGTAACACATAATGATTTGACGCTTCTTTGAAATATGCAATAAAAAGTGCTTCAAATCTGCACTGAAAGCTTGCTGATATGGAATTAATTATTCAAGTCTGCACTTCTAACTTCAAAATCAGCGATGAACAAACTCAGATCTGCAGTTATATATGTCAAATCTGCACTAAATCTTTACAAATCTGCAGCAAAAACTTCTCAAATCTGCAATTAAATGTGCAGAGCTGTGATCAAACTTTACGAATCTGTGATGTAAATTCTTAAGAGACAGCAAAAGAAATCTGATATCTTCAATGTACTCTGCAAATCTGCAACTTCGACCAGCAGTTATTTGGCAACAGGAGGAGGAGGCTTAGATGAAAGCTAATTAAAACTTATAAATCTTAAGAAAAGCCTAAGAATTAAACCTTAGACCAAACCTAATAGAATACTTGGGGGGTTTAATATTTAAGAGTGTAGATCATCTTCAATAATTTTCATAACGGTTGTGCTTAAATCTTCTAAATGTTTGAAATGTGTTGATGATGATCTCATATATGTGGTGATATGTTTTGATGTTTTAGTCTATTGTATCCTGCACACATAAGAAGATAAACGTGGTTAGTTTGCTTTGTGTAATTTGTATCTCTACATTCTTTATTGTAAGTAAATGTATATGGTATTCTTTCATTGAATTATTCTTTTGTAAAATTGTAAGTAGCTTGTAATCTTTTGTAATAAACAACCCTTGAACATAGTTGACCCCTTGCCCAATTTCTAGGCACTAGTCTTAGTTGACCTAGGGAAAGGGCTTGCTTTCCATGCTAACCCTTGCATCTTGCATGGTTGCCTTAGCATCTTAGGATTATAATCCCCTCTAACCTTAACAAATTAAAATTAACTCCTAGAACCTAACTCTAACACATCTAGTAAATAAGGTCTACCCCGTTTGGCTTCCCTAGGAGTAAGCCTAGACGGAAGAGGTTTTGGTCAAAGTGACAGCGTGGGCTGTGAACCTAGGCATTGTTCCTCTAAGGACACACTAAGTGAGCCAGACTTAGCTCACGTTTGCAAGTGTGTATTAGGACGGCAACATCTTTGGCGCCGTTGCCGGGGATAAGTCATTTATCCTTGGTCTTAACGACTTAATTTTTTTTAAGAACTAATAATTCTTTGAACTTGCATTGGTTGTTTTTGTTTGCTTCCTTTCCAAGTGGCGACTCCATTGAACAAATCTATCAAGTATACTGCAAGGAGCAATCCTTGGTGGCTGCTTGAAATTCTTGGGGAAGAAGCACTCATTGATGTCCAATTCTTGTTCCAAACTTAATAAATTAACTTTTGTTTTTCTTCTTGTTTTTGTCTTGTTTGATGTTCTTGTTTGTCTGAAATAAACTTGGTCATCTGGCGACTCCACTTTTAATTAATTTGACGAGGTATTTGGCAAGAAGGAATTCCCGACTTGTTTTGCTTCATCCTTGAACTTGGAAGGGTTTGTGGGTGAAGCTAGCTAGTCCTTCTTCTTGTTGGATCCTTAGTAATCTTGGGTCCCAGTCCTTTTCTTTAGACCTTTGTTTATATGTCTAGTTAGAAATGGATAGTTTTTTTGATCCTATTGATTTTTCAGGAATTGTTGGTTACCCTCATGATATATCTGAAGATGTTATTGATAACATTCGTGACTTTTTTGATCATGATCATGCTGGTGCTCATATCTGGGCCTTCACTAAGTGTATCGAGAAATGGTGTGATTCGCCTATTTATGAGGATGTTCTAATGCGATTATTTGTCTTAACTCTTTGTGGTGACCGGGCAAATGATTGGTTTCATCGCTCACCTGATAAGACATTCAAGACCTTACGGGATTTGTTGCATGCCTTCTTGAATCTGTTTGGGCGTAGTCAGCATGAGATTCACAATTAATTGGTTGATGGTTTTATGGAAACATGGAAGAGGAAAAATCTTCCAAATATAAAAACACTCAGTTCAGACATAGAGGTTGATTCTCCACCAGATCCCATTGAGGAGTTTAAAGAAATAATTCAGAACATGCAGCTTTCCCAGGAAGAACAATGTGAAGCCATGAATGAACAATTTGTGGCCCTGGAAGACCAATTGGAGGTCATGGAAGATGATTTTACGAGAGTTTATATTGAATATTCGGACCCCCTTGAACTTGAGCTTCACAGTGAAAAAGATGAGGAAGTTCATGGGGAAATTCTGGATGAATCCATGGATGAGCCAATCATTCATCTTGAGGAAATGAAGGAACTTGAGTTGGAAAATGTTGAATATCTAGATGATTCAAGTCCCCACCCTCCTCCTGAGGAACCAATCTTTTTGAAGGGTAACTTTGAAAATATTGAAGAAAACAGTAGGATGGTTCCTGTGGTAGATCCTTTTTCAACCTCTCAACCAGAAGATGAGTTAATGCAGAATTATGTGGAAATGGAAGGCAACTTCAGTTTAACAATGTCATATCATTATAAGTATTGGTTGGCCTCCCACCTTGACAGTCATGAGCAACAAAGTATTCATAATTTACACGGCTTGTCACATTCCAGTGTTTGGTTGAAAGGAAGAAGGGACATGATTCTTGGCTGGTTCTTCCTCACAAAAAGTTCCAAGTTAATAAAAATTGGGAAGGGGTCTTCTGTGAGTCATCCTGGACTAGGATGCTTCAGACACTTGTGGCATCATTTCACCCATTGCATGGGTGGTTGTAACGTATCTCTAACCCTTCCTTGTATTTTTAATTTTGTATTATTTGATTCATTATGTCAATATGTACATAGAATTTTTTTTTTCGGTATCATAGATGTCATTTGTTGTAAAATTATGATGTTGTACTTTAGTTATTTCATTATGTAAATGTTGTATAGCATTCATTGATTTAATCATGTATAAATATATTTTAATGTTGGTTATTGGTGTGCACTTCGGTGAGCACTCTATTTTGTAGGTGCTGGATTCTCGTATGCTCTCCGTCTCAAGTGAGAAGATCGAACACACGTCCCCATGTGGAGCCAGATGTTGACCGCCCATTTAGCACCGATGGTCAACTCATATGCCATGAAAAGATGCATCATCAGATGCAGTGTTGTTGAAGACCTTTGGTTCTACAGGGCAGCGTTTGGCCCAACACTTATTTTTGTAATTGGAATTTCCACACCCCTGTGTGGGTTAATAATGTAATAGGTTTGCATGAGTAATGTCTAGGTCAGTTACCTTGGGATTGGTTCACTGGGAGAGTTCCTTTCACTGAGGGTTTTTTATCCTCAGGTTATCAGTTGGGCTTTTCAGCCTTACTGATTTCCCTTGAGTTTTTCCCTCACACTTGCAATAAATCCTCCAAAGTGGTGAATGACGTTCTAGTGGGTTTATGTTTTGGTAACTATATAGGGAATTCATTGTAAATGACCATGCAAGACATCATAGAAAGTTTCGCGGAATTCCGTCGAGTCTAGATTAGTTTTTTTT
>JZKD02S2028951.1:17533-31796 GCA_000966675.3 Picea glauca
ATTAATCCACAATGGGGATTAATCTAATAACAATAATAATAATAATGACATGATTAATCCACAATGGGGATTTAATCCAATAATAATAAGAATGCTCTTCACAGTTACATTATTTTAACAATCTTAATCTCTACCCTCTCAGGATCAGTATCACCTCGTGAGGACACTTGGTTCATTGATAGTGGTGCTTCCAAGCACATGACAGGTCAAAGAGACATTGTCTCTTGCCTTTCAGAAAAGAAGTTTCCTCAGAAAGTTACACTTGGAGATGATTATCAATACCCTATCAAGGGAGTAGGAGAATCAAATTACAAGCTTGATTCAGGGACCCCAATGAAAATGAAGGATGTACTATATGTACCAGGTTTGACAAAGAACTTACTCTCCATCTCAGCCTTAGAAAATAAAGGCTTCAGAGTTGCCTTCATAGATGGAGAAGTTCTTATGTGGGCCAAAGGAAAAACCATGGAAGAAGCAATTGTTATTGGAAAAGAAGAAGGTGGCTTGTATAAGCTAAAGGGTCACTCAAAAGAAACCATGACCCACTCCATTGAGAATCCATGTGAACTTTGGCATAGAAGATTATCCCACATCAACTACAAGGCATTACCATATGTAAGCAAGCCAGTCACAGGTCTACTAGAATTCAAGGTTGACCATGAAAGTGTGTGCAATGGATGTGCACAAGGAAAGAACATCAAGAACCTTTTTCGAAGAGAGATAGTAAAGCAGAAGGAGTCCTAGAGCTCATTCACTCAGAAGTGTGTGGCCCAATGCCATCATCCTCCATCAGTGGGTATGAATACTATGTATCCTTTATTGATGACTATTCTCGTAAAAACTGGGCTTACCTTTTGAAATCAAAATATGAAGTGTTTAGTAAATTCATCTAATGGGTGTAGGCTCCATCTGTGCTCCTGTGAATCCACTAGCTAGTAATGATGTATCTACCTCCTTATCTGATATGAACTTTCCTCTCTATTATTGCATCTGAAGGTATAACTGCAAGTTATCACCCTTGAATTTTAGTGGACACAATCTGAAATAACTCCTCATAGATTTTCCCATTAGGCTGGCACGAAAACCAGCTCTGATACCACTGTAATGTTCCTGACTTGGCTATTCTGAGAAACTCTGCTAATGTGTGTGTATGATTAATTGTCTACCGCATATATATTGAGTATACAGATGGTAAATGAGACAAAAGACTATAAATCATATATTATGATATCTCTGGAGTACAATGTCGAATGCGGCTGACAATAAGATAAATCACTCAGCTAGATCAATGACAAAAGGATCTTAGCCGCAACACAATAAGCAAACTAAAATGATAATACCCGATGATAGATAAACACTGCAGGATCAATGGATGATCTGCAAGCTATGGCAGCTCACGTGGTAACTGCTACAAGTTCGAAAAGTTTTCCCTAGTGGCTAGATCTCTCGGATCGGTCTGGAAACTATCCCAAACAGTGCATCATGTTGTCCCTCCCAATACTGGTGACTGATCGGCCCCTTTGCTGGTGTGTATGGACCCGGGATGGATCCCCCTTAGGGAATGCGCCCCTCTACTACTGAAAAACTGCGCCCTGGTGATTCCATCGTCGGAATCAGCTGAGATGTGTCTCAAACTGATCGCCCTGGCCTACTATGAAATGGGTCGGAAGGGTTTCCTTGGATCTAATCTGATGATCGCTCGGGAACCCTGAATGTGTCCTCCCCAAGTGTCGAACTCTCAATGTCAGAAAATCTGTCCCTGATGATTCTCCTGTCGAAATCTGATGAGAAACCAGGCAAAAGATATGTATGGCCTACCTCTCAAATGGGTCGGAGGGGAATCTCTGAACTCTCCCTGAATGGGACAAGTCGATCCACTAAACCTCCTCAGAAGTTGCGCCCTCTCCCTGAACAAGTGCGCCCATGCTGCTGAATCCTATAGAACTGTTGTTGAAGACTGATGGAAGACCTATGTGATCTCCTCAGTGACTAGGGTGTGTCTCTCAACACCGAAATCAGCCATTGGGGTATTCCTCCTGGAATCCACTGAGCTACCTCTCCTGAGATGCGCCTTTCTCCTCAATGACAAGTCAAAATCTGCATATTGATGAATTAGGTCGCTGAACCTTCTCTTATAGTTGCATAAAACTCTAATTCGTTGTTGACCTTTTCCCTCCAAGTGACTTTTACTTTATTTTATTATTCCTTAATTAAATCACTTAATTAATTAATTAATTAATTAATTAACCATTTTACCTCTAAAAAGTTATTTATCCATCCTTATGGCTTCTCCGGCCACTGAAAGTCACTTCTCATCATCTTATCCTATAATGCTCTTCCTCCCGATTCCAATGAGCTATTACACTAAGAGGTTTCTCCAAGTAATATGCCCATTATGACCTTCTTAGTGAATTTAATTAAGATATGACCCATAATAACTCAAAATTACAGAAATCGTCGAAATGCAACAGAACCAAAGACAAGCTATGTGGAATGGATCCTGATGATGAACGATGGAAGTTGGGCCCAATAAAACCCCTCAATATCTCCCGAACTCTCTATCACCCCTATCTGGCTACTCTGGTAGGCATAACACTCTGTAATGTAATAATGTCCAAAAATGGGGACATTATTGTCCTCCCTGATGGAATATTGCTCGTCCTCAAGCAATAACTGAATCAATCTGCATATTATATTGGGGTCCCATATCCAGATGTGTGACACAAAGCTGACTCCCCTCAAGATGGGGCCTCTCCAAGTGCTCACCACGCATGACACCCAAATGCTCCTGATGAGTAGAATGATCAATGGCCAAATAATCTCAATCAACTCCCCAAGCAACCACTCTACTCGAAACTCAACTCCATCAAACACTGAACTACCAAGCACTCCAATCCCTGGATCCCATATCAAGATGTGAATTGCAATGCCCTATGAAGTATAGTTCTGTAACATATCAACACCATTAGTCACCTGCAAATAACACATAGCCTCAACCCCAAATGATTCTATCCTACCAGACCAAACCAAACCCAACACAGACCCCACCGACTGAACATTTTGCTGCCATAGTGAGGTACTACAAGACCTCAATGAATCACCAACCAATGACGTGCTCCCCCCAATATTGAAACTCAATGGAAAATCAAAGTGACTTCCCCCTAGAAAGGTCCGCTCGTCTCCATCAGTCAATGAAATGCCCAGCCTTGTAATCCCAGGGTCCCATGCTAGTCTGTGACAGGGACCGTCATGTTGATCCTGCTCTACTCTGATAATGACTGTCTACTCAAAGTATCCATATTGGATCCTCCACTCCTGGTCTCATAAGATGAAACAAACTATTGACCAAATGGACTCTCGGATCCCATGTCAAATTTGGAAGTTCATCACTTCCAATCCCCACTAACTGTTGATGTGCCCTACTGGTAACTGTCAAAAGCCCTCCATCCTCATCCCAATGAGAGTCTGAATATCTATCAACCTTTGAGATATCCTCTGTCCCATGACCTAAGATACTCTCCATCACGCCCATGGCCTCAATTGTCTGCCCTTGATGATCCAACCCTATCCTGTTGTATGCAATCAAGACACTCCTGTCAAGTGGTCTCAGCCTACCAACTCTCCATGTCCCCTGCCACTGTCTAGCTCCCCCTGTGATGTTGTCAATGATGAAAGTATCGGGAAAGGATATCATAAATATCTGCAACCAACTATAGGACTGGAAAGTATCATATGCTTTGGTCTAACCCAAGGACTTGACCAAAAGCTCGTCCACCGACACCCATGGTAAATAATCACCTGTACTCATCATTGAACACCAACCATCGGGTACAACAGTAGCTATCTCCACAAACTGCGGGTCAATCATTCTCCATCCATCATCACTCACAAAACTGTTGCTACGATGAAGGTGATCTCCCAAATCTATATACTGCTGCAAGGGAGAGGAATCTCCATGCTCAACTAAATACATATCCTCATGCTCCTCCATCCACTGGTGCTCCTCTACCAAACCACCAATATCCTCTAACAATGTAACTAAAGGATATATCTGACTCTCTGTTGAGATAGATATAGTGGATCTCTTACTAGTCTCCTCAAGGAGCTCCTCTAATCTGGCCTCTAATTCTTGAAAGGTTGTCTGTGTGCCTTCCAAGAATCCTCGTGTGCTCACCAACTCATGAGTGAGTCGGTCCACCTCAACCTCCTGCTCCCTTAGTGGCCTGTGATACATCTTGCCAACCTCCAATAGGTAATCTCTATCCATCAATAATTGTTGGTAGTCGGCCCTCATCAAAATCACTCTCTCCATGAGTGTATGGAAGTCATCAATGGCTAGTCCCCTATCTGAACTATCATGTGCCATCAAGGCCCTCCAACAATAACCTGCCACCAATGCTTGTGTATCATCAATGCATCTAGTGGCTGCCATGATCATTTCCTCACTAACTCTCAACTGTCCTGTCAAGTGTTGTGACTCCTGATCACAACCCTGTTGAGGTGCTACCTCATGCCTCTCACTGCTAGTGTCAATAATGGATTCCTCAACAACACACTCCTCAAAAGGTAAGGTACTAAACTGCCCATTGTCCACTCTGCTACTGAGTCCTCCAGTATGCCACTGTACGCCATCACCAACTGTGACCCCCATTTGAATCGCACTGTATCATGTATGGGCAATTGTATCCTCCTGTGCACTCACCCTACTAATATCATCTGTGCCTGGATCCCATACAGATGTGTCCATACACATGCTATGGTCATCCCGACCAATAAGGAGTGCATCCTCATCACTGTAGATTGATCCTGGGAGTAAGTGTCCCAACAAGCTGTCAGTCTCCACAACCTGATCCATCAATGGAATCTCCAAGAGTGGTGACTCACTCTCCTCATACTAGTAGGTATGTGTAAGGTCAACTAACTCCAATCCATACCTCTCCTCCTGGGTCTGCAGATCTATATGTCCCTTGTGTAAAATCCCCACACAAGACTCCTCTACCATATCAGGAATGCCATTGATATCTTCATGTGTCGTGGCTAGCATAGGTGATAGAGAAGATGAAAAAAGTGGCTCGCTCATCAAAGGAAGCTCATCATCCTCCATACATGACTTCCTGGAAGCCATGTCTACACCCACAGGTAGGTCATCCAACCTCCTAATATCATCATGTCTAAGTGCCAACACATATGAATCCTCACAAGTGTCACCACTATGTTGAAGTGTTAAATCCTCAACATTGCTTGATGGGGAAGATGAAGGACATGTGCTATCATCCTATCCATCCAACTATCCCTCGGATGCGCAAGAGTCACTAGTGCACCTATGGTTGCATTCTCATGCATCTCCTCATCCTCATTGTCATAGTGCACCTCAACAATGTGCACCTTCCCTTTACCCTTGCATCTGTGATCTGGCTCCCAAGGCATTTTGCAACTGTAGCAAAGCTCCTTGCATCTAATGGGTGTAGGCTCCATCTGTGCTCCTGTCAATCCACTAGCTGGTAATGATGTATCTACCTCCTTATCTGATATGATCTTTCCTCTCTATTACTGCATCTGAAGGTATAAGTGCAAGTTATCACCGTTGAATTTTACTAGACACAATCTGAAATAAATCCTGACTGATTTTCCCATTAGGCTGGCAAGGAAACCAGCTCTAATACCACTGTAATGTTCCTGACTACGCTAGTCTGGGAAACTTTGCTAATGTGTGTGTATGATTAATTGTCTACAGCATATATATTGAGTATACAGATGGTAAATGAGACAAAAGACTATAAATCATATATTATGATATCTCTAAAGAACAATGTCGAATGCGGCTGACAATAAAATAAATCACTCGGCTAGATCAATGACAAAAGGATCTTAGCCGGAATACAATAAGCAAACTAAAATGATAATACATGATGATAGATGAACACTATGGGATCAATGAATGATCTGCAAGCTATGGCAGCTCACGCGGTAACTACTGCAAGTCCAGAAAGTTTGGCCTAGTCGCTAGATCTCTCGAATCAGTCTGGAAACTATCCCAAACAGTGCGCCCTGTTGTCCCTCTCAGTCCTGGTGACTAAATGGATCCTCTGCTGGTGTGTCTTAACCTCGGATGGATCTCCCTGGGGGAATGCGCCCCTCTACTACTGGAAAATTGCACCCTAGAGATTCCATCGTCGAAATCAGCTGAGATGTGTCTCAAATTGATCGCCCTGGCCTACTTTGAAATGGGTCGGAAGAGTTTCCCACGATCTGATCTGATGATCTCTCGAGAACCCCAAATGTGTCCTCCCCAAGTGTCGCACTCCCAATATCCGGAAAATGAGTCCCTAATGATTCCCCTGTCAGAATCTGATGAAAAACCAAGTAAAAGATGCGTACGGCCTGCCTCTCAAATGAGTCGGAGGGGAATCTTTGAACTCTCCCTGAATGGGACAAGTCGATCCACTAAAGCTCCTCAGAAGTTCCTCCCTCTCCCTAAACAAGTGCGCCCCTGCTGCTGAATGTTGTAGAACTGTTGTTGAAGACTGATGGAAGACCTGTGTGATCTCCCTGGTGACTAGGGTGTGTCTCTCAACACCGAAATCAGCAAGTGGTGTATTCCTCCTGGAATCCACTGAGCTACCTCTCCTGAGATGTGCCTTTCTCCTCAATGACAAGTCAAAATCTGCATAATGATGAATTAGGTCACTGAACCTTCTCTTATAGTTGCCCGAAACACTAATTTGTTGTTGACCTTTTCCCTCCAAGTGACTTTTACTTTATTTTATTATTCCTTGATTAAATCGCTTAATTAATTAATTAATTAACCATTTTACCTCTAAAATGTGATTTATCCATGCTTATGGCCTCTCCAGCCTTTAAAAGCCACTTCTCATCATCTTATTCTGTAATGCTCTTCCTCCCGATTCCGATGAGCTATTACACTAAGAGGTTTCTCCAAGTAATATGCCCATTGTGACCTTCTTAGTGAATTTAATTAAGATATGACCCATAATAACTCAAAAGAACGGAAATCGTCGAAATGCAATGGAACCAAAGCCAAGCTGTGCGGAATGGATCCTGATGATGAACGATACAAGTCGGGACCAATAAAACCCCTCAATATCTCCCGAACTCTCTGTCACCCCTATTTGGCTACTCTGGTAGGCATAACACTCTGTAATGTAATAATGTCCAAAAATGGGGACATTACAGATTCATCATGATCACGATGTGTTTAGCATTGTTGTTCTGGAGCGTATTCAGGGCCCTTTTTCTTTGTTGTTTCAGCAATACCTACAGGAGAACATAACCTGCATATGAGCATTGTATTAGGTACATATCCTCAAAAGAGAGCTCCATGCCATGAGTGCCCATGAGCTAAGAGATTGGGGCGTTATAATAGAAGAGTTCTCCACTTGAAGGCATACTCAATTCTCAGAGCAATCATGGAGAAGAACACTCTTCAAGTGAGGGAGGTTGGTACACACAAATCAAAAAAAATAAGTAATAGTGGAAGGAGCACCCATCATTTGATGGTATAGTTAGAAGATAGAAACACAAATGCTGAGCGCTCCCCCTAGGAGATATCCAATGCACATGGGAAAGGTCAAACTCATGATTCAAGGGGGAATGTCCATCATCCAATGAGGGGTTTATGGTGCATTTATTGAGCATGTTATAGGAGGGTGCTCTAGCTTTGAATGGAGTAATAACTTCAGCCCATCTTTTGCACTTATACCAAGGAAGCATCATTATCTTGGAGGTTGAAAATTAAGTTAATAACCACCTTAAGTCCATTTTCCACATATACCAAGGGGGCATTAATGGCATAACCACTTTGAGTCCACTTTTGCACACATGCTAAGAACCAGTTACATTTATTGAGAGCTCCACATCTTTTGGCACATATCCCTAGAGCAGTCCATCTTGATGCCTCGTGGACATTTAATGGTCATGGACATGGGTCTGTTAATGTTTAAGCTATTATTATAGTTCTTTGGATTTCAATAGATAACAATAGCATAAGATAGAATCACTGAGAAATACACAATCACAAGAGACACATCACTTATCCTGGGAAACCCTCATGGGGAAGAAAACCCAGCAAAACTTCCTTATTATAGATAGCCAATACAATGCCAAGAGATAACTCAAACAAATACAGAAAGTCCTCTCCCAAAGATGCGTCTCTCTCTCTCTCTCTCTCTCTCTCTCTCTCTCTCTCTCTCTCTCTGCAGCTCTGAAACTTGTCTCTCAATGAACAAGTGAGTGTGTGTCTAAGTGAAGCGCTAGCCTCCTTATTTATACAAATTTGGCACATGTGAAAGTGTCTTTTCACTGGCAGGGCTGACTTCTTCTTCTGGGTGGTTATAACCACCATTATTATATTTTGGGGCTTCTTTGATATATCCTGGGGCCGACTTCTTCTTTAGCCTATTACAATTACATTATGAACAATCCGCAAAAGGGGATTTGGTCTTTTACAATAGCCGCCATGATCAATCCACAATGGTGATTGATCCAATGAACAATATATCAAATAATAATCAGAATACACTTTGCAGTTACATTATTTCAACACTCCCCATTAACAAGAAGGGTATTCTTCAACAGCATCAGGCGAGAGAGAGGACTGCATCATCAACAGCATCAAGAGGACAGCATCATCAATATCATCTTGGAACACTGACTAGCGTATCTATAAATCATTGGAAGTTTTCTTTATCGGCAGCATTGTCATTCTCAAAGGAATGCAATCATCATCTGCATCAATATGGATTAGTATAAAACTAATACATCATCATCACAGCACGAGGTTGGCTCATCATCATAATACAGGACTAGCTTTACGTCACAGTTGTAAGGCTGGAAGAACAGTACTCGTCTTGCTTTACGTCACAGCGATCAAGCTGGAAGCAAGATACTAGACTGGCTTTACATCACAGCTATCAAGTCGGAAGCACAGTACTAGTCTCATCTCATCGTCTTGCTTTACGTCACAGCAGTCAAGCTAGAAGCAAGATACTAGATTGGCTTTACGTCACAGTTATCAAACCGGAAGCACAGTACTAGTCTCATCTCATCATCTTGCTTTACATCACAGCAATCAAGCTGGAAGCAAGATACTAGACTAGCTTTACGTCACAACTATCAAGTCGGAAGCACAGTACTAGTCTCATCTCATCGTCTTGCTTTACGTCACAGCAATCAAGTTGGAAGCAAGATACTAGACTGGCCTTACATCACAGCTATCAAGGCAGAAGCACAATACTAGTCTCATCTCATCGTCTTGCTTTACGTCACAGCAATCAAGCTGGAAACAAGATACTAGACTGGCTTTACGTCACAGCTATCAAGCCGGAAGCACAGTACTAGTCTCATCTCATCTTCTTGCTTTACGTCACAGCAATCAAGAGGAAAGCAAGATATTAGACTGGCTTTATGTCACAGCTATCAAGCCGGAAGCACAGTACTAGTCTCTTCTCATCTCATCACTGCTCCCCCTTTCAAGGAAGGTCCTTTCGGACTATACCAAGCTTATCTCGAAAGTGCTCAAACTTACACGAGATAGAGGATTGGTCAACACATCAGCAACCTGTTCATCCGTGCTAACGTACTGGAGCTTTATGGCTCCTCTCTGCACCATGTCACGGATGTAATGATATCGGATCTTTATGTGCTTCGACATGTCATGGAATACAAGATTCTATGTCATCTTTATGCAGCTTTGGTTGTCACATAGGATCGTGGTTGCTTCCATCTCTAGGTCAAATAGACCGGTCAGCAACTTTCAAAGCCATATAGCTTCCCAGCTGGCAGAACACGCAGCAATATATTCTGCTTCCGCTATGCTGAGAGCAATGCTGGATTGCTTCTTACTCTACCACGAGATCATGGTTGATCCCAAACTAAAATAGCATCTTGAAGTGCTTTTCCTGTCAAAAACACTTCCTGCCCAATCTGAATCAGTGTATCCACTCAATGTGAAATCATGATCTCCATCATAACTGAGACCACAATCTAATGTACCCTTAAGGTACCTCATCACATGTTTTGCAACCACTAGGTGAAGATGTCTGGGTTCTACCAGAAACTGACTCAAGGTGTTCACGGAAAAACAGATATCCGGTCTGGTGTTCATCAGGTACATCAACGATCCAATAATCTGTCTATACAGCATGGCATCAATCAATTCTGACGAAGTATCGATCAACAGCTTCAACTTCTTTTCCATGGGTGTATTCATGGACTTGCACTCTAACATGTCGAATATCTTCAAGATTTCGACTGCATACTTCCCTTGGTTAAGGAAGATCCTCTCTGGACTCTGCCATACCTCAAGACCTAAGAAATAATGAATTAGGCCAAGGTCTTTCATCTCAAATTTTGAGGCAAGTCTCTTCTTACATTCGGTGATGAGCTTTTCTTCTCCAGTTAAGAATAAGTCATCAACATACAACAATAATATCACTGGCTCATCATTCATAACCTTGAAGTAGAGGTTAGAATCTGCTTTACTCTTGGTAAAGCCCAAGCTCATCAGGAAACTGTCTATCCGGCCATACCAAGCTCTAGGAGTTTGCTTCAATCCGTACAAGGCTTTCTTCAACTTACAGACATGAGACTTCCTGTCTTCAACTTCAAATCCTTGAGGTTGCTCTATATACACTTCCTCTTCAATGACACCATTTAGGAAAGTTGTCTTTACGTCCATTTGGTGTAACTTCCACTTCATCTTAGCTGCAAGGGCTATGATGGTCCTGATCGAAGTGTATTTGGCTACAGGAGCGAATGTCTCTTCATAGTCAATGCCTTATTTTTGGGAAAAACCACGAGTGACAAATCTTGCTTTATACTTCTCAATACTTCTATCAGCAGCATGTTTTATTTTGAAGAGCCATTTGGAAGATACCACGTCCTTACTTTTAGGTCTGAGAACTATTTCCCATACATCATTCTTTATTATGAATTGGTATTCCTCTGTCATGGCATCTGCCCATTCTTTCTTCTGAATGGCTTCTTCAAAGCAAGTAGGCTCCTTCTCTAGGAGATCACACATCAAAGCCGTATAACTGGATAATGGCTTTGGTTTCTTCACCTATCTCGTGGTTCCTTCAGGAACACCATACTTCTCTCCATCTTGAATAAGCTCTCTTGCCCAAGCAGGCTTTCTTTTATGGAAGATCGTCATTTGAGGAGGTTCTTGAAATTCTACTGTCATGATCTTCTAGAATCTCCTCATCAGGGGAAGTTACGACTTCCCTCACTGGTTTTGCAGCTCTGGGAACCCCCCTCACTGATTCTACAATTCTGGGGATTACGGGTTCCTCTTCATATACTTCTTCAAGTTGGCATATTCTCGATTTTTTGAGCGCTGCATCTTCATTGAAGGTCACATCACTGTTGATCTCAATGTGATGGTGACCTGGTATATAAATTTTGAAGGCCTTGGAGACCTCACAGTATCCCACAAATATTCCCTTCTTTCCTGAAGGTTCCAACTTGTTTCTCTTCTCTTTCGAAATATGTATAAAAACTGGGCAGCCAAATATTTTGAGATGGCTTACCTCTAGTTTCTTTCCGGTGAACATCTCTTCCGGTGTCTTGAGCCCAAGTGCACTATGGGACAATCGGTTTTGCACATATACGGTTGTCATTGTTGCTTTTGCCCATAAGCACATAGGAAGATCTTGATCATGGATCATGGTCTTCACAGCTTCCATTATCGTTCTGTTCTTCCTTTCAGCTACACCTTTTTGTTGAGGATTATAGGGAGTAGTGAGTTCCCTCTTGATCCCAACATCTTTGCAAAAGTTCACGAACTCTTTTGAGGTGTATTCTCCTCCATTATCTAACTTGAGTATCTTGATCTTTCTTTCAGAAATATTCTCTATCATGGCTTTGAATTCCTTGAATTCGATGAACACTTCATCTTTAGATTTCAAAAAATATACCCAGGTCTTACGAGAATAATCATCAATAAATGATACATAGTATACATACCCACTAAAGGAGGACGATGGCATTGAGCCACACACATCTGAATGAATGAGTTCTAGGACTCCTTCTGATTTGTTGTCTCTCTTCGGAAAAGGGTTCTTGATGTTCTTCCCTTGTGCACATCCATTGCATACGCCTTCATGGTCAACCTTGAGTTCTGGTAAACCTGTGACCACTTTGCATATATATGGTAGCGCTTTGTAGTTAATGTGAGCTAATCTTCTATGCCAAAGTTCACATGGATTCTCAATGGCGTGGGTCATGGCTACTTCTAAGTGACCCTTTAACTTATACAAACCATTCTCTTCTTTTCCAATGATGATTGCTTCTTTTATGGTTTCTCCTTTAGCCCACATAAGAACTTCTCCATCTATAAAGGCAACGCTGAAGCCTTTATTTTCTAAAGATGAAATGGAGAGTAGGTTCTTTGTCAAACCTGGTACATAGAGTACATCCTTCATCTTCATAGAATTTCCTAATTTAAGCTTGTAGTTTGATTCTCCCACTCCCTTGATGGGATATTGGTAATAATCTCCAAGTGTCACTTTCTGAGAAAACTTCTTTTCTGAAATACAAGAGAGAATGTCTCTTTGACCTGTCATGTGTTTTGATGCACCACTATCAATGAGCCAGGTGTCCTCTCAAGGTGTTATGGATCCTAAGAGGGCCGAGATTAAGACAGTCTTTGATCTGCTCTCTTATCGTTTTTGCGGGTGGCTCTTCATCTTTGACTGCATGGGCATGGTGCCTCTTATGTTTCCTCTTGTATTCTCGTCTTGTTGGACAAAACTTCGCAATGTGTCCCATCTTGTCACAATGGTAGCATTGTATAGATGAGTAATCTATTTCCTTTCGTTGTCCTTTCTTCTGAAATCTCCTTGGATGAGATTCTTTATTATTGATTTTGTTTGGGGGTTGAAACTCTTTATAAGTCTCTTTCTGGAAGTAGGACTTCTTCCTTCCTCCTTTAGAGTGAGTAGCTAGGGCTTGATCATCTCTTGCTAGTAACGCTTCACGATTAGCTACTCTTGTCTCTTCTTGAATGCATTCATACCATAGACCATCAAACTTTAGTTTCTCCGTTCTGGCACAAATCGTTTGGATGAATGCATCCCAAGGTCTTGTGAGGCCATTTAGGGCCATCATTATAAGTTCGTCTTCATCTATAGTATCTCCGATTGCTTCTAGTTGTTCTTTGAATTGGGATATTCTGGAAAAGTATTCTTGGATTGATTCTCCCTTCTGCATTCTTCTATTCTTGAGTTGAGTTCTAAGATTCATCTTCCGGTTTATATTCTTTCCTTCATATAGTTTGTTTAGGGCATCAAACATTTTTTTTGGAGTCTTCTTTGATGACACATAGGGAATCCAGGTGATCTTTGATTGAATTTGCAATGATTCTTTTGGCCCTGATTGTGTCCTTTTGGTGCTTTGCTTTTCCTACAGCATCGTCGGGCTCCGGCACTTCTTCTTTGACGAATCTTGATAATTCATTCTCTTCAAGAATGAGGCCAATCCTATACTTCCAGGCACGGAAGTTTTCCACACCTTCTAGCTTGTCAACAAGCTTAACGCTTGCAGACATCTTTTACCTGAAGCTGGGAAAGTGTCCAGAAAATGAAAGTGTTCAAAATCAAATTCTGAACTTTCCAGGAGGTGCGTTGGGCTGAGGCGAGTAACCTGGTATGTTTGGATTTGAGAAAATCCAACTTTTACCCCTCCAAACTTGATCTGCAGATTTCTAGACTAGTGCTTCTGGTTTTCTAATACTTCTGGTACTTCCGGTACTCTGGTTTTCTGGTACTTCTGGTACTTTGTGAAACTAGGGTTTCACTTTCCGAGAGATCTAGCCACTGAAAAGTTGTGCTGAAGGTGCCAAAATGATCCTTGAGGGAGGGCGCACTTTTCTAGATGGTTTTAGGGCTGAAATACCTCACCAACAAAAAGCCCTAATTTGCATGTTCGGCAACAGTGACGTTTTTCACTTTTCTCTTGTGAAAGATGCTCTCTTCAGCTTGGCTTTGATACCATGTTAATGTTTAAGCTATTATTATAGTTCTTTGTATTTCAATAGATAACAATAGCATAAGATAGAATCACTGAGAAATACACAATCATAAGAGACACATCATTTATCCTGGGAAACCCTCATAAGGAAGAAAACCTAGCAAAACTTCCTTATTATAGATAGCCAATACAATGCCAAGAGATAACTCAAACAAATACAGAAAGTCCTCTCCCAAAGATGCGCCTCTCTCTCTCTCTCTCTTCTCCAACTGCA
>JZKD02S2028962.1:0-27568 GCA_000966675.3 Picea glauca
CAATCAAGAATGGTCCTAGCCATAAGTTCTAGAACTTTGTATGCTCTCCTTTTCCCTCATGTGGTTTATCCCATTTCAAGACAAGGTCACCTACCTCAAAATTTCTGTCAGAGGTAGAATTGGAATCAAACCAGCTTTTAACCACGAGTTGATGATGATCCAATTTCTGTTTCGCTTGAGCCCTCACTTCTTCTAATTTTAACAAAGCGTTAATTCGATTCTCCAAAGGGGGACAGTTTTCTTCTTGTATTTTTTGCAATAGTTGCAGAGAGGGAAGGAGAATATGTGGTGGCAGAATTGCCTCTCTGCCATAAATGAGAAAGAAGGGTGAGTTACCCACAACAATTTTTGGAGTCAATCTATCAGCCCAGATTGCGTTTAACAGTGCATTATGCCCATTTTTATGGTTGTCAGAGACCGTTCTCTTAATAATTTTGATCAGATTTTTATTAGTTGATTCTGCCAATCCATTGCCTTGAGGGTAATAACTCACAAAATATTTCAGTTTAATTCCTTTTTCTAGATCAAAATCACGCATCTCAAGAGACGAAAAATAGGAAGCATTATCAAATACCAGGCAGTCAGGGATACCAAAATGAGTAATAATATTTGAATTCAAAAAGGCTATTACCTGACTGGTATTTACAGATTTTAATGGGGCAGCTTCGGACCACCTGGTGAAGTAATCCATGGTTTTTATGATAAACTTATGCTGATATGAGGATGGTGGATTGATCGAGCCTATAATATCAAGACCCCACTACTAAAAAGGGGTCTACTGAAATGGGTTGCAAAGGGAAGACTGATTTTTGTATCCGTCCGGATGTTTTTTGACAAATTACACACTTGTGACACAAAGCATGAGCATATTTTAAAAGTGTGGGCCAGTAGTAACCTGCTCTTAATACTTTATGGGCAGTGGTATCTCCACCAAAATTCTCACCAGCTTCTCCTGCGTGCAATTCCAATAAGACCTTTTCTACTTCATCTTTCTCAAGACAGCGCATTAGTACTCCATCAAAATTTTGACGAAATAGAATACCATTAATCAACTGAAAGGAAGTAGATTTTAATCTTAGCGCTCTTCTTTTTGTGGTATCCAGGTGATGGGGAGCTGACCCATGTTCAAGACAAAATTTTATATCATCATACCAGGGACTCACAGTATTTTGTGCACAGTAGATTAAATTTTGGTTGTGCTGTCCTAGATTCGACATATCATTTTCCTCTTGTTGTCCTGCAGCTGAGTCAGTGACTAACTTTCATAACCCTTGACCTCTCACTATTTTTTCTGGGGTAATTTCTATGTCATACTCTTGCAAGGATGCGACCCAGTTTTCCCTCTTTTCACCTAGTTCTTTCTGTACTAACAGGTTTCTGACGGTTGGGTAAGGGACAATGATTTTCATCCTAGATTTCAAAAGATAAGATCGGAAGTGCTTTATTGCTTTAAAAACAACATAGGCTTGTTGATATACTGTTGGGTAATTAAGCTTTGTGCCTTTGAAGGCTGAACTCATAAAGGCAATTGGGACTTCATTGTTTTCAGTGTTCTTTTGAGTTAGGACAGCGGCGTAAGAGCGGTCAGAAGCGAATGTGTAGAGAGTCAAGTATTGCAAAAAGTTGAGGCTCATTAGAGAAGGAGCGTCTATTATGGCCTTTTTTTATTGAATTAAAATCCTGGTTTTCTGAAGGTCCCCAATGGTATTGTACATCCTTTTTTATTAGGTTTTGTAATGCTCTCACCATTTCTGAAAAACTGGGGACGAATCTCCTAACAAAGTTTATCTAACCTAAGAAAGATTGCATGGACTTTTTTTACAAGGGAGGGGGGAGTTTCGAAATGACTTGAGTTCTTTCAGCGTCGATAATCATCCGTTCGCTTGACACAATAAATCCTAAGAGCTTACATTGTTCTACTGCGAAGATAGATATTTTAGGATTAAAAGAAATTTCGTACTTACGACATCGCTGTGGAATGGATCTTAAATGAGCTAGATGATCAGCTTTGTTTTTCGAGAAGATAGTAATGTCATCGAGGTAAACTATGACAGATTGATTAATTAAGCCTCAGAAAGTGATGTCCATCGCTCTCTGGAAAATGGCACCAACATTTATGAGTCCAAAGGGCATTTTCCTATAAGCGTAGGTGCCCCATGGAGTGCAGAAGGTGGTTTTAAGTTGGTCTGGAGGGGACATCAGGACTTGGTTATACCCTGAAAAACCATCCAATAAGGATAATATTTCAGAACCAGATACCTGTTGAAGGATATGTTCCATGGGTGGGACAGGGTAGTTGTCTTTATCAAACGCTCGATTAAGATTTCGAAAATCGACACATAGTCGGATTTCACCACTCTTCTTCCGGATAGGGACCAGATTAGAGACCCATTGCATGTGCCTAACTCGGAAGATTATCTTAGCGTTGAGGAGTTTATTTAATTCCTTCTTGATAGTTGGTTTTAGTTTTGGATGCATTTTCCTTAACTTTTGTTGAAAAGGTAAGGTTTGGGGTTTCATAGGAATGACGTGTTGTATGATATTAGGATCAAAGGTTTTTAGGTCGTCGTATGTCCAAGCAAAAACATCTTTGAATTCCTTAAAAAAATTGATAAACGTTGTTTTTTCTTGTTCTAAACATCCTACCCCTAAATTAATGCGCTGTGGGTTGTCGTTAGTTCCCAAGTTTACTTTTTCATGCGTCAAAGAGGAACTATTCATTTTACAGTTCACTGATTTTTTGAACTTGTCCTAAAGATCATAAAAATTTTCTAATCTAACTACAAATTTAGGGATAGAATTTACCATGTCTGATGAAGATTCAGGAGATCTTGGATCTGGTATTACTGTGAAGTCACGAAGATTTTTTTCATGAGTACCTTTGTCGATTACTGCGCCCTGGAAATTTTCTTCCATATGCAGGAAAATTATAATCTGTCGATCGTCACCGAAGACTCTCCAATTCGTGATGTTGTCGGGGACGGATGGTCTGAACAATAGTTCGATGGAGAATGCATTCAGAGACAAGCCTTCTGCAGGAAAAAGTTTCAAAGCTACATTAGCTAACAAGTCATCTTCCGAATTATTCAATCTGGGAATAGAATTTATGTTAAATGCAGAAAAATTGTTCATCAAATTCCATACCTCAGATTGGTAGCTTTTAAGGTGTGGAGATAAACAGTGCATAGAATTTTTTACCTGTCTAACCACAATTTCTGAATCGCTAAAGATAGTCAAATTTTGAGTGTTCATATCTAATGCTTTCCTGAGGCCTTGTAATAAAGCCTCATATTATACTGTGTTGCTTGTACATTCAAACTCTAACCTGCATGCAATCAGGGTTTTGTTACCTGCTGGATCGATAATCACACAGCCTGCACCAGCTCCTTCTTTGGATTTTGACCCGTCAAAGTAAAGAGACCATATTTGATTTCTGTCAGGTGCATGTGACCATTGGGTAGAAGTTGTTGGCTGCATATATGTCAAAATTCAGACTATTGTTCAGGGTTAGTGATAGCGGAAGTTTCGGCCATGAAATTGTCGAAAAAGGTATCCATCCCTTGTATTTCGGGTGAATCGGCAAAAGGTGTAAATGGCTCATTGGGATCATTTAAATCTGTCACTGTGAACTTTAGGTAATGTTCATGATTTACCTTGATTCTGTTGGGATTTCCATTCTCGGGCAGCCACAAGTGAGACCAATCCGTCGCAAAATAGTCGTGTATCTATTTTGACCAGTCTCTCCTTAAAAACAAACCATAAAATTCTAGGATATATACAACAATAATATCAATCACTTGATGAACTTTGGGGTTAGATGACAATATTATAAGCACATTTCTCAATTCTCCTATAACTTTAACACTAGTTCAATCAAGATGGATGACCTTCAAGGTGGATGGTTGAACTTCAGTATTAATCTTCTGACACACAGACCATGGCATTACGTTAGATGATGCTCCTGAATCTACCATAGAGTTGTGCACGTTCCTATTGAAGATTTCAAAAGTTAACAAAAATGGAGGGACATTTCTATGAGTACTAATGGTAGAAGCTTGTTTCTTTTTACTCGCAGCCTCTAAAACTAATTTATCTACATTTGTTACATTATTTACAGGAAGGTCTCTTTTCTCATGAGAATCAGAAGTAGTCTTGGCGGAGGCCTTCTGAGGAACTTTGGGGTTGTTCTGAAAACCTTTGTTACTGCTTGGATTTCCATTTTTTTTGTTCTCTGCAATATTCTGTAGCATTTTTTGTAGATGAAACGGGAATTTTAATAATTCATAAATAGAAATATTATCCCTTAACTTTTTTAGATCTTCAACCAAATCATAATCTAAGATTGGGTTTGCATAATTCTGTTTATTCTCAGTTGATTTAGACTATTTTGGGGGCAAAGTCATAGTGATTTCAGAAGAAGGCTTGTTTGTTATCTTACTCCTAGCATTGTAAGGATGTACTGTTTTGAAATTAGCTTGAAAAATACTATCCGAGAAATGTCCAAAAATGTTTGGAGACGATTCATCTTCTTCTACTGTCTCTTGTTCAGCTACTTCCTCAGGGATCTCAGGAGGCATCAAGTTATCTTGTGCTTCTAGAATCGTTTGAATAGCGAATTGCAGGCTTTCTAGATTTAGGCCTTCAGTATTTGAATTAGGTCGGTTGGTGGAAAAAGGCTTTCTAAATGGGGGTTTGTAAGGACCTTTTCTCGAAGAAGATTCTTCAGCCATCCTTTTCAAATCTATAACTTGATTGGACAGTTTTTGAATGACTTTCTATAAGTTTTCTAAATCTGAGCTTTCCGGTTGTGCTTTGTTTTGGGAAGGTCTAGGGAGGATTTCGATTTTCTTTTTGGAAGATGAACTAGTCTCTATTTCGTTGCTAGTAGTGTCTTTCAAGCTGAGGATGTCTTTCTTGATCTGACTGGCCTCTTCGAAGGCTTCTAACAACGTGGCTTTCTTAGATCTCTTTACCCAAATGGTTATGCTTTGATGTAAGGCTTTCGTATAATATGCTATGATAAGATTCTCAGCAGGCATCGAATCCGTAGGGATTCGGTTCTTTAGTGTTAAGAACCTTTGATTAAAGTCTTTGATCTTCTCTTTGGGGTTCATTCTTAAACTAGAAATCCCCATGACTAGAACTTCTGGAGACTTGTCATCTCCAAACTTCTCAAGAAAACAGGATTCAAACTTCTCCCATGACATGATGGTATGGGGTTGTTGGGCAAAGTACCAGGTAGAGGCATTTCCCTCAAAGGTGTAGGGAAACAATATACATACTACATCTGTGCGCTTGACACTACGGAGTCTAATGGATAACATGAACTTTTTGATGTGATTTTTGACGATCTGTTTAGAGTCTGGGTCAAATTTAGGGAGCCACTTTTTCGGGTATTTGGGTAAGGGATGTTGAGGCCCAGGTATGGCCACTGCATCTTGGTCAAGCCAGGGTCTGGTGGGATTGTTCTGGTTGGCCATAAGTGTGGGTGGTGTCGAAGGCTTGGATGAGGAACTTCCTTCGTCAGAGGACTCTTCTCTAGAAGAAGAAGGAGATGAAGGAGGTGGTGATGGTGGTACACGAAATCCTCCTGCTGCAGAAGTGAGGATTGGATCTGTAGGGTTTAAAGTGAGGTTAGTGCCTCCAAGTTGTTCTCTAATATCAGAGAAGTCTAATGGTTGGTCCAAAGGTTGGTTTGGTTGTCTTAAACGGGTGAAGTCACTGTGTGTTCTTATGAGAGATTGGCGGACAATCTCTTGTACATCACCACTCGTAGGATTTGGAGTTACTGGTTCAACTATGATCCGTAGATTTTCGTTTGTTGTGGTTGTTGTTTGAGGGACAATGTTGTCATTTGAATGACTTCTAGTCACTATAGGTGAGCGGGTAGGTGGTGGAGGAGTCTTACGACCACCTCGTGCCATTAATAATTTTCAGGCCCCCCTTCTAGCGCCATTTGTTGACGGGCGAAATTGACCGCTCGTCAACTGGAGGAGTGAATCCGGTCTGGGGTTGTCTACTTAACCCAATTCATTTGGATTAATCCACTCCGACGGGTTTAGCGGCTCCGTTGGCCGATCTAAGTACTATGAAAGTGAAAAAAAAAAAACTAAAGAAACTAACTTAATGAAAAACAGCTGCTGAAAACTATATACAAATCTGAAATATATTCACAGTTCGCTAACTAATATTTACAAAATAGATCTACTTATTATATGTACAATATGATTATATATATGATATATGTATAACATTTACAAAATGAAAATTTTGATCGAAATCTGCGAAAATCAAATATGAATCGATTTATGACAGCAAAACTATCATTCAATGTTTTTGGTTTTTTATAACTTTTATAAACAAAAATGAAATAGTAACTGTCTAATTGAGAAACAAAGATAGTAATAGTAGAATGTGTTTAGATTACAAGAACTTTCTGTATTAATTAAACTAATAAAATGAAACTAGCAAACTAACCTGCAATCGCATCTCTTATTCGTCCTGTGCATAACATCTAATTTTGTTGTTTGATGAGGCCAACCCACACCAGATCTTACCAATGCTTCTCATAAACACGAAGCAGTAATGATTGAATGCTAATGACATAACATGTAAGAGATGTAGCAACAATAATTTTATAATTTGACAAATGATCACATTAAGATAAATCTGGCTGTAAAAATTTGCATATAACTACTCATTGAATAAAGAAGATTAACCTTCTAATCATCAAATTTGAACAGATTAATTGTTGTATATAAAATGAGAGACGTAAAACACGGACATCATATGAATTCCATCACATCAATCTGTAATAAACCATGATATCTAAAGTACTCACAATTTAATTACAAATCAAAATGACCAAAACCTGAACTAAAATAGGATATATCGAAGGTAAAGTTGTACCAATATCCACTTCCATTCAAGTCTGTCAATCATAAATCCATAGTTTCTGCTCCCAGGCAGCGATGGTTTTTGGTTTACAAAACAATACATTTTATAAAGGCCACAGGATCAAAAMAWTTCCTGTGGAAATCATCAAATTTGTTCCAAACATTGTGGGAGATACAACCTCCCAGATTCTACTTAACAGCYTATTCTAAAACAACATAAAGAAAMAGCATGCTGAGAGATKCCACTAGTGGTTCAAATCATTTTTAGAAATCGTATATACCTKAAAAMACATAAGAATAAACGATTTCAGATTGCATTTTGGTTGTAAAATCAAGAAATTCGAATTTTAGTAACTAGCTACAGAATCTCACGATTATGTAGCTASTTATAATTATAACTAGAATCGTGTTTTATTGAATCAATMAAAACAGACTAGATGTAATCTGTGCAAACAAATCATGTATTCTAATTAAAACAAAGACAAAATCATCCTAAACTTATTTTTAAACACCATACCTYAGATTAAAGGATTCGTCCTAATCAAGCAATTTTYRAATTCACAATGGYAGTCGTTGCTTCCACGTTCTTAAAAACRACATACCCTATGGTTTTTTGTCGTTTATCATTGGTTTGGGCTACGGTTTGAAGTCTKCCATTCTCTTTTGTTAGMAAATTCACCTGKTCTTCCAAGGATTTGATCTGAGACTGAAGTAAAGGCGCGTCTCYGTAATACCTATCAAGCCATGACTGACATTCGTTGCATTGCARCTGAATAGACTGTGTATTAGTAGTGATGGTATTAACATGTGGGGAATTTTCSATTTGACCTATAGGTTCACTATTGAGTTTGATTCCAGGGAAGTCGAGGTTGTCTTTAAGACATGGGGGAAGGTTTGTCACATAATCATAGGGTTTACCAAAGCAAAGTCCATACRAATATGGATATTTTTCAGTTAGAAACCGTTCAAATTAAGAATCRGAATCCTCGCTCAACACAATTKTTGTTTGGTMTGCACARGGCTTAGGTTTCTTTCAAGCACATCGTGAAACCCAACGTGYGGCTCTTTTACCCTTATAATGGATATCAACATTKCCTTTACACTTTTTCTTTGCAGACTTTTTAACAGACTTAACACCACCTTTGGGATGMGAATCTRGTAGAGTGTCGGGTTGGGTAGTGTCATCATAGGTYGAGGGTTCCACATAGGGCAAGAGYGAAGGAGGARGGATGGCAGGCTCGACGAGGGTTTCTGTGACGACAGACTTGTCAACCTGTCCTATTTCACTGCTAGCAAAACCRTTTCTTAATAGGAAGGCATCCCAACAATCATTGTTTAATTTCAACTGATGAACAATAATAATCTTGATCAAACAATGGTGGAACARGCTGGAATCATATTTCTGCCTTTTAAAACGTTTTTCCATTTTGTATAAGCTTCGAAGGAGAAAATAGGGCATGTTTAGGGGAAAATCGATGAAACTCATGAGMAACCGCAAGTGATATAAGAAAACCAAACCATATCTACCCTCACAGGTAACGAACTTTTTGACAATAGCTAACAGATCATGCCATCTAGKTTTTAGAGMTGATACGGGCATACCTTTGTCACAGTTGGTAATCTTCCTTGAGGTGAACAACAGTGACCAGGGAACCTCATCAACCTCTGAGTTTTTGAACCACTTTTGTCCCACGGCTGGCAGGTCGATGGCTTGGATAATGAAATCTTCRTTTAACTCAAGCTGGACATCTCCTATTTTATCTCTACAACCATCRAACATTAGCRTGAATTGTTGAGAGACTGCTAAATTAAAACCCTTGAACTTTTCAACAAAGACCCGCCAGCCATTCCTCTCTAAGTCTTCTTGGGMATTATCAAACGATAAMAATGTCTAGACACCATTGGGCTCAATTCTCACTACARGGGCCATGGYTAATAGCACAKAATCGACAGGGTATTCGACGATAGGGTTTGACAGAACAAGCACAGAGCCATCGCCCTGAGCTTCCCCAAYACAATGMAAAGGCAACTCRAAATTCTAGKWAGGAGTGTTAATKCTATGCGTGCGAGGAAAGTGGTGTATATCGAGGCCATGMAAAAACATCATATYAGGCTATACTTGGAAATACACCTCGGTGTAATGGTACATAAAAAATCATAACAGTTGAAAACCATTATATGCATATCCACGATTTGATYAAAATGTCAATATGTCAAATAAACAATTGAATCTGGATTTTATGAATCAAAACCATATTAACAATAGTCAAATGCTAAATGGGTGGTSGTTTAATACATATGTAACCAAGGTGTGTTMGAGACCAAGGGGTGATAACCATGGAAACAACCATGTTCATGATAAAACAAGACAAATAGACGATAAACCATATGAAAATTAACCCTTTTATTAAATCAAACATGAATTTCARCTGTGAGTTTTYRCGCTTGCAGTCATGAAAATGAAATCGAAAAGCAGGTATGCAGAAAGCGAYGGATAATGGTGTCGTTTAATGAGAAAGGTTGTGACGAGTAATGAGAAAAAAAAACCTGTGTAGGCAGCTTGTAAAAAATAGAGATTAATATGGCTGCCAAYAGAATGCTTCAAACATTTCCCATGTTTCTTTCAARGTATTACCTCATAGATTTTATTCCTTCTATGTTGTATMTTTTGATAATTCTTCTTGTTTTTAATCAACTTTMTAAGTTTTTTCCTGAGGAAAATCGTGTTGCTTAGCATTAGAAGATGGTTTCATATCTGAAAATGGATTACCATTTTGAGTAAAAAAWWTCTCTACTTGTAAAATATTTGGTAGACAACTTCTCCTATGCTTTTGAAAATTGAGAAAATATGATTTTTCTTTATTAGAGAGAGTTTGGATTATGGATAGAAATTTATCATACGTCTTCACTCCTCTAAAAATATCATCAAATGGTGAATCTTCATGAAAGTAATTTTTCATGTTGAACTGAGCCAAATTATTTTCAACTACTGTATGTGGATCATGCCTTTTGAATTCAATGGAAGATAATGCAATATCTTCCAAGGATAAACCTTCAACCTTAGAATGTCCAAAATATAATAAGGAATATTCACTAACCTGTATAGGATAAGTTGGCCATATCCTTTTCTATGTTGCCTTTAATTCTTTAGTTATGCATGCAGAAACTACCTGGTATGCCACTTCCTTACAAATGAATCTATATGGTAGAAATTTTGGTAAAGCATGAGGAGATGCAAAACAACCATACACTCTGATATAGGAAAAACTTTCCTCGATGTACCAGTCTACAATTGCACTTAAATTTCCCATAATATGTTTAGAAATCCTAGGAGGAGGGATACCATATAGAACTTCATGAATTGGGATGATAACATTATGAAAAATTTCATAAAAATGGTATTTTTCATTTTCCTCCCACAACTTAGAATGATAGATGTGTATTGGCTCATAAGCTTTTGGAGTCCAATTCCAATTCATCAATGGGAAAGGGTTTATTAAGCTAATCATTTCTTATCTTTTAATCTCTATCACTTCGGAACTTTGGAAATTTGGGCCTTCGAGACTTATGGGATCTATTAACAATGTGATATCCCAAAGAATGATATCCCAAAGTGACATGGCAGGATGACGTCACATATGATGAAATTTCATATGAACATGGGTGACACATGTCATCTTGAAATGTGAAAATTACGTGTCCAAAATGATAGAAATAAATTCCACGTGTCTCCACGTAGTTCAATTCCAAATAGCATAAGACACGTCAACTAAGTATTTTCCCTTATGAATGTGTCTTCTGGAACTTTGAGGCTCCGGAGCTTCATGACTTCGGGATTAAAAGGTTCAATAAATGTTGAGTTGAAGTAAATGTTGAGTGGAAATATAATAATAAAAGGGTAGAAACTTTAAGGGAAAGATATAACATTGAGTTGATTTAGGCTTCCGAAATTCGGGGATTCAAGATAACTCGAAGAAAAAACTTCAAATAATGTCAAAGGACAAATTCCCGAAATGGAACCATGAACAGGAACAATGTATTGATTAAACATTGCACAACTCTATATCTCTGAAATCCCACGAATCGTTGATGTTGATATGAATTAGGATTGATGGTTTAGGATTGATCCTCCATGTCAAAACACAACAATTAATTTTTATTAGTTTATATAATAATAATTCTAAAGAAAAATTTTATTGAAAAATGACAAAAAATCAGGAAAAAATTAAGAAAAGAATTTAAAATTATGAATCTTTATTTTAGATTTTGATTTATGTTCTAACATAGCCTCCAACCGGGGATGATGACTCCCTATGATGCAACAAAGAACTGGAGACCAAGTGCCTTTATTGGGTAAATGGATTCATTATTCTACTAACTTCAAAATAAGTTATGAAATATTTGAAACACATTTTCACATACTTTAACAAAAATAAATCTCTTATAAGAATCATTTGAACTATTGAGAATACAAACTTAAACATGTTGAATTTTAAATTTCAAGTAGGCTATTAAAGAACTTCTTTATCTAATTTTACTCAAGCGATATCTAAGGTAATTAATTAGAACATGGCTAGAATATTAAAGGTCAAACTAATAATTATCATCTCTTAGGATTACATCCATTTTATCCATTGTTTGAAAAAGATCTCATTTGGTTACAATACAAAGAATTTTGAAAAGAATTAATAATAGGGCATAAATGTAATATATGTAGTTGTAGTTCATTATAGTCATCACAAACATTGCTTCACTTCCATCGAGGCGTCCATAGCCCTGGTGAAGGTATTTCAATTCCCCAACTCTGAATTTCTTTTCACCATCCTAATTTTTAATTTTCTTTGAGATGAGGGCAATCATATAATGAATTTCCTTTCGCCATCTATCTCTATTAATTTATTTATTGTTGTAGGATGGGGGAAATCAATGTGTTTTAAAACACTTTGGGATGATGACTATTAAAAATAAATAATAATGTAGAACTGACTGCACATTTGGATTACCCTGAGATTAATAACCCCTCAAAATTAACTATACTTTTTTCCCATGAATAAATAGGTATTTATACTAATTTTTGTTTTCTTGAGATGATTACCAGTTATATTTTAATATCAAAGCACAACACTTCCAAGAAATTACCCTAAATATACTCTTTCATCAAAGACTAAGAATTGAAACATAATTTTCACCATACTTGTGAAAATAGCATGTGAAAGTTTGTTTAATGATAAATTCTAAAGATTCTATAGAGATTAGAAATAAAGGTAAGAGAAAATGATTTTATATTTCTTTATTTACTCTTAAATTAACATTTTTCTTTGAATAGATAACTACTAAATAACAACAATTCAAAGTCAATTTATCTACATCTATCTATTCTTTTTGAGTGGAAAATCAAATCAACTCTTAACATCAAATACTAGTTAAAAAAATTCAAATTTTGAAAACTCAATTTAAAAATAGATAATTCACTCAAAACCTTAATTGAATCGAGATTCATATAATCAGTTCTTAATTCAATCATGATCAAAACATGAAAGTAAATTTCTAATGTAAATCCAAGCAACACCGGTATTTATAATGGAAAACAAAAACAAAATTGAAAACTAAACAATTGAATGAAATGTTTCAAATAATGCCCATTGATAGGCGCTTTGCGAATCTCTCCACTTAGAATTTGAAGAGAGAAGTAATTTCTCCCTTCTACCACTGCAATATTATAAGGGAAAAACCAAACATGATCAAATTTTCCATGTTTTTCAGCGTCCTCTCTTCTAGCTTCCCATTTTAGAACTAGATTTCCAGGAAACAATTCCATATCTTTGGCTTTCTCATCAAAGATATCCTTCATTTTGTCTTGATATATTTGAAGATTTTCATTAACTTCTTCCCTGATTTTCTGGACCTCAATTATTTGATTGATCCATCTTGTCATATCATTTGGCTCTTCATCAGCATCCTGCCATAATTTCATCATAGGAAGAGCAAGATTGATGGGTAAAATAACATATTTTCCATAAACCAACAGAAAAGGTGACATGCCTACTGATTTTTTGTTGTTGATCATGTTCTCCCATAGAGCATACTTTAAATGTATATGCCAAGTTTTTTTTATTTTTTGTCAGAAATTTCTTAATTATTCTCATCAAACTTTTGTTAAAATATTATGTTAGTCCATTCCCTTGAGGATAAAAAGTTGTAGAATGACCCAAAATAAAATTATATTTCTGAAAAAAGTTTATCATAGCAACATATTTAAAATCTTTTGCATTGTTTGTGATTATTTTTCTTGTACAACCGAATCTTCCTAAAATATTCTCCTCCAAGAAATTTATTACCACCGATTCTGTAACATTCCTAGTTGGAATAGATTCTACCCACTTAGAAAAATAATCAATGGCGGTTAGGATCCATTTGTGTTGGGCACTGGATTGAGGGTGAATATCCCCAATGAAATCTAAGCCCCATTGTTGGAAAGGATCTTCATATTTTATAGGGACTAAAGGTAAGGCGAGAAGGTTTTTCTTTCTTCCAAATAGTTGGCATTGTTTGCAATCTCTAACCCTTGCATTTACATCAGTGAACATATTTGTCCAATAATAGTCTGCCCTTAGAATTTTGTAGGTTGTTTCCCTCCAAGCATGGTGTCCTCCACATATTCCTTTGTGAAATTCTTCAATAACGAATTTTGTTTCAAACTCTGTTAAGCAACCTAATAACAAACCTAAAGGATCTTTCCAATATAGCTTTCCATCAATAATGCAATACTTAATTTCCTTTAATTTTAATGTTCTTGCTTTTGTTGGGGTCATATCAATGGGGAATTGAAGAGTGAGAAGGTATGACACTATATTGTTATACCAAGGGGAGGAAGAGAATTTGTCATCAATTTGAGTTGTTGGTATTTGATTATCATTACTTCATTATCTGGTAAAGTATTTTCAAAGTCAATGTGATTAATTCCAAGCGCTTTAAGATTGGATTAAGTAAGCAGTCTTGTTAAACCTTGTCCTTTTACTAATTTGGTTGCCTTGATATCCAGATCATATTCTTGGATTTTTTCCAACCACTTGCCTCTTTTTCCATCACTATCAGGTTGAATTAATATTTCTTTGATAGTACTAGTGGGTACATATGTTATCACTTTGGAATGTAATACATATGTCTTGAAATATTTAAGTGTTTTAACCATAGCATAAGCATGTTTTTATAAAATATCATATTTCAATTCTACATCTCTGAGGATTTTTCTAAAAAAGGTAATAGGTTGTTCAATTCCATCATTATTTTTCTACAAAAGAACTGTTGCAATTGTATGTTCGGATGCAAAAGAAAAGACTAAATTTTTTTTTGAATAATGTGGACTTACCAAAACTGGTGCTTCTCATATGGATTTTTTAACTAGTTGAAAAGATACCTTATATTTTGTTTTCCGTTTCACCTCATTGTCTTTCTTCAGCATATATGTGATCAGTTTAATAATTTTAGCAAAATTTGGAATGAATATTCTCAAGAAATTGATTCTCCCTAAGAATGACTAAATCTCTTTTTTATTTCTAGGTAAACTAATCTTATTAATGGCTTCAATCCTTTTTGTACCAATTTTAATCCCATATTTTGATACAATATGACCTAATAATTTCCCTTCTTGCATAGAGAATTGAGATTTCTTGGGATTTAAAGACAAATCAAATTTTATGCATTTATCAAAAGTTTGTCTGAAAAGTTTTAAATGTTCTGCATCAAAATTGGAAAGAATTGTGAGATCATCTAAATGAATAACAACAAATTTATCTCTTTGACCAACAAAATATATGTCCATGGCTCTTTGAAAAGTTGCACCCGCATTAATAAAACCAAATGACATTTTATCATACATAAAATTTCCCCATGGAGTCATAAATAAATTGTTTTCTTTATCTTCCTCATGGACAACATGAATCAGAAAGAAATGAATACAGATGACCCTATACATTCAAGCAGCAAGGAAGCTTCAATCATTGTGAAAGAAACAACCAAAGAGAAGATCTTGATAAGTCAAGGAATCATTATAGAAGGACTACACCACAAGAAAAATAATTCACTCCCAAGTATGTAAATTTATTTTATGGTCATTATTTTTATTATACTAACTTTGGACATAAGGTTGCAGATTGCAGTGGTAGGATATTGTTCACAGTGATTACACGAAATCTTGCAGAGAAGATAGGGGAAGTTATTTTCTTAACCATGATTGGTTAGAGAAGGTAAAATATCAAATCGACAAGGGGATTTAAGCCTTATCAAAGGGAGAGAGAAAGTAATCAGAGGTATGAAGACAAGGGGAACAACCCTAAAGGACAGTGCAGACAGGGGGAGCATCCCCAAGAAGAGTTCAGTAAGGGGGAATAGTCCCAAGGAGAGATACCCTTTTCCATTGATATCAAATGGGGAGAGAAAGAAATATTGATGAGGAGTATGAGCATGAGTGTTGTAATGACTAAGTGTTTCCATCAATGTTGGTGTTGCCATCGATTCCAAAGGGGGATATTGTCAGACAATTGGTCTAGATTGATGGACAGTTGGATAGTTGTTTGTCATTGATGTCAACCCTTGGAGAGTGATGTTGTTGATGTCAACCCTTAGAGATTGATGTCAACCCTTGAGTATGTCTAGTAGCACATTCTAGTATCTCCAACAGTATGGCTAAGGGATTCACACTTGTTTGAGGTATAAAGGCATGAAGATCAATGTATACGTAGGTGATACTATTCTAGATGAATAGTACATGTTGTGCCATTTGCGTTGATATTTGGAACATCACATAAATCCTCGCGGTTAGAGATTTATGTTCATGTGAAGTTGGAGAAATCTCATGAGTGATCTAGAAGGTCAAAGAAGTCAAAGTATTCTAGAAGCCCCTAGAAGAAGTTTACTAGTCAAAGTGGTTGTAACTAGGAGTTAATCATGAGTTAAGTTCTTGCAAAAAGAAAATAATTAAAAATAAGTTAGTTGCAACTAGAAGTAGTGAGTTTACTATTTGTGGACAAACTGGTTATAAGTGGACAAGTGGTTAGAAGTGGGTTAGCCCTAAAAGAAGGAAGTTGGGTTAAGTTAGTTATAAGGTAACCCCTAGAGGAAGCTGCTTGGAGAGTATAAATAAGAGAGAAAGGGTATATTATTAGCACCTATTGAGAACATTGAATATATATTATTTTTTAAGGATTATTGCAGGTACTCATTGATACATATAAAGTTACACAAATCTGAGGTAGAAAGAAGGGTTGACGGTGAAAGTTTTAGAGTTGCAGAAATACTAAAAAACCCTAGTTTTTGAGGTGTACGGGGGATGAAGTTGAAGAGGCCGCGTACATACGTGGGCTAGCAGTATAGTAGGGCATGTACAGTTGAGAAAAGACATGAAATTTTGATTTTTTTAGAGTGCCAAGTTATTAGAGTTTGAAAGAAATCTCCCATGAAGGTCTACAGTGTTTAGGAACAATAGATCTATCCACGGGTTCAAAAGGTATGTCATATTCTTATATGTAGTTGGATATTTTTTTTACATGAGATATGATTATGGGAGTTTGAGGATTTTCCATAGAGAGGTTGTTTGTTGTATGACACTCATGGTATGTCGAGTATTCATTATTGCTACATCTTGTTGGGTTGAGTGTTGAGGCATATCTTGTATTTCTTGGTACATGGTTGAGGGATTTTGGTTGTGATGTGTTGGTGAAGTTGTTGGTGTAGTTTGAGGCTACATATCAGTGAGGGTTTGATGTCTATTCCATGTGAGGGTTATTAAACTTGGTCATGATTGTATACACATGTATGGCACATGACTAGAGAGGCATAGATGCACTTGGTTAAGAGATATGTATGATGATATATGCATAGGGAACAAATACAGATTGGACACAATGACAGGTTATAGTTTGATGTGACAGAGACAGCAAAGGGTTTGAGTTTCATAAGGGTGAAAATCCTATCTTTCTGAAGGTGTATGCAAGTTGCGGTATAGATAGGCTGCATACATATGCAGGTTGTAGTATAGACATGTCACATACATACGTGAGTTGCAGCATATACAAGTCACATACCTATTGGTATGTGTTGGTACAGGTTGATTACAGGTTATTGTTATAGTTTGGTTATAAGTTTTTTTCATATATTGGTACATGTTTACAATGGTATATTTCATAGTGACAGTGTGGCAGTGGTTTCATCAATTATTTGACACTTATATTTCAGGGCAACAGGATGGGGCAAAAAAATGGGGTTGTAGCCTCCTTCTGGTTGGTGTCGAATAATCAAGGAGTTGGATCTTCCTTCAAGTTGGATCATGAGAACTAGGTGGTTGTAGATGGAGAACCCAGGGGATTGTATCCTCCTTCTAGTTGGAGCTAGAGAAATAGGGAGTCAGAGCTTCCTTCAGGTTGGAACCTGAGAAACTAGGGGGTTGGTTCCTCCTTCCAGTTAGAGCTAGAGAATTGGAAGTTGGCGCTTCCTTGAATGTAATTCTTGAGATATAAGAAAATCATTTCATGGTTTTCTCCCACTTTGGGTTTCCATGTAAATATTGGTGCATTGTGCATTGTGTGGATGTGTTTGTTATTGTTTATTATGCATTGATGGATGTTAATGTTTATGATATAGTAATATATTGATGATGAAAAGATGAACATGGTTGAATAAGTTAAACGAATATACATTGTGGTTTAAAATATTAATAAGTGGTATAATTTCTCATTACTTAATCACCCCCCCCCCCACTCTTAGTAATCCAACACTATTGTATTATATCCCAAGAAACCATCAATCGTAGAAAATTTATTAGTCCCTACTATCCTTTCAAGAATATGATCCATTTTTAGAAGAGGGTAATTATCTTTTAATGAACATCGATTTAGATTTCTGAAATCCACACATAATCTTATCTCCCCATTTTTATTTCTTACTGGAACAAGATTAGCTACTTAGAGTATCTAAGAGACACAATAATTTTTGCATCAAGAAGTTTCTTAACCTCTCTTTCCATTACATTCCAAAGAATGGGATTAATTTGTCTAAGATTTTGTTTGAAAGGTTAGACCCCTGGTTTTAAAGGAATATTATGCTCTTTAATAGAAGTATCATAAGTTTTCATATCTTCATAGGACCACGCGAAAACATCTTTATATTCCTTGATAAGTTATGTATATTTTTGTTTATGTTCAATGGGAAGATATTTAGACAAATTTACAAATTGTGAACTTTCTTTAGAACCAATATTACAATCTTCAACTTCTTCTGGTTGAGGCTACACAGTAGATTTCAAAGGGATATCATTTTGATCAAAGAGACTTTCTAAAGGAATGAGTCCTTTTGGAATATCATTATTTTTCAACAGAAGCATTTTATGATTTGCAATTTTTTTCTTAAACTTTTCTTCAGATTATCCTTCCTGCATGATCCAAGCTAGATCATTTTGATTTTCTTGATCAATGTGAGTTTCCAAACATTCATCGACCATGTCAAGGAATTGCTTTATTTGTTCATCATCCTCAAATATTTTCCAATAATGAACATTATCTGGTATCAAAGGTTTGTGTCTTATATCGATGTGATATTTCAATTTTAAAATAGTGGGTGGGATGAAAGTACTTGTTTCCTTAACTAAGGATTCATTCTGTTGATTATGTAATCTTGGAATAGCATGAATATTAAAAGAGAGGAAGAAATTTACAATTAAGTCCCATGCACAATTTTGATAAGATCTCATTCTGGGATATTTAGCTCGATATTCTTGTCTCAGTTGTTTCACAATAAGTTCATCATCCCCATATACATTCAAGTATTGAATTTTGAGCTTTCTAGCAGCTTCTAATACTAAAATCAAAACTTCATATTCACATACAATATTTGTATAATCAATATAAAATTGCAATCTATAAGAAAATGGAATGAAATACTCATCATTTGGTGCTACAAATAATACTCCAAATATAGCTCCTTCCCATGAAGAGGCACCATCGAAACACATTTTCCACATTCCTTCTCTAATATTTACATTCACTTTATAAATTTTAACTTTCTCATTCTTTGTACAAGTTTCAAAATCATCAACAATGGATAATATACAATTTCCTAAGTCCTGATCAGAAACGTAGTATGGATAATTGTTGGGATTTTATGGATCACCGACTATATCATCCAATATTGTCTCTCTATATAGTCTCGTAAATTTCCCAGCAAAAATAGGAATCGTGGCATATGTCATATCTAAATATATTGATCCTCCTAATTTAGCACCCTAAGATCTTGATAAAATCATGCCATACTTTGCACACACATCATCTACTACCCAATCCATAAGAACATTTTTTATTGGGATTTGGGCCAAATTTACAACTAAGTCCTTTATCACACCCAAACACTTAACTTTCCTAGAATCAAAAGAATAGAGGTCTTTATAAGGTCTGGTAATTTTCAAACCCAATTTATCCATTATTTCCTTTGACACCAGATTATGTGAAGCACCTTAGTCTAGCATACAATTATGTAGTAAATGATAATGTACAATAAGTGTAATATAAAACAAATCCATGGAGTCTTTATCATTTTCAATATGAGGCCCAAACATGATCGTTGGATGTTCATCTTGAAGATTAATAACATCGGTTTGAATCTCTGAATCCAGAAGATTTATAAATTTATAAATTTGTTGCTTATATGACAGATTCTTAGCGATTTCTATCAAAGGTACTAGAATTTTAATTTATTCTTTTCATTTTCTAGATTAAAAGTGCTAACTGGTTTTTTTGGTTCTTTAGTCTGCACTTTAGCTTCTTTATTTTCTAGTGTTTTAGTTTGTGTTTCATTTTCTTCAACTTGTTTCGTTTGAACCGTTGATGTTTTGATTGATGGTTTTAAGACTACAACTTCATTTCCTTTATTTTGAAGTAAAACCTTTTTTGGTTGACTTATAGCAGCAATTTTATCTCTTGGCCTCAAATCATACTTATTATGCAATTTGGCCAATATTGAATCAGTAAGAAATTTATATTGAGAGGTAGGTTCATCAAAAATATTTATATTTTCCTCATCAAATAGTTTTCCAAAACCTAAATATAGCTCATAATATTGTTGGTTTAAATGAGGTTCATTATCATCATCAGTGAGTAAATTCATTTCTTCATCTAATTCGATGTATTATTTTTCTTCATCTCCTTGTATTAAATTTTTCAGTTTTGAAAGGAGCTTGAATTTTATGATCCTCATTCTTAAGTGGTCTCTGTTGAAATTGAGGATTTGTATTAATGTTTCTCATGCTACTGTAGAAAATAACCTAGGAATAGATGGATATTTATTCTCTTTTAACAATAGGAGAAACAACCAGATTCTTCTTCAACCACATTTGCAGGATAAAATCTCATAGGTTCCTAATGTAAGGGTCAGATTTGGAATTTTCCATTTCTATCTTGGATAAATTATTCGACAAATATTTAATTATCTTAGTCATTTACTCTATTTTCTCGTCCTATGTCCTCCTCCATGAACCTCAAGGTCCCCCTTATTCTTTAAATTTCATTGTCTCTCTACCTCCAATTTCAAACTTAGTTTTTTATTTTCCTGATGCCATCATACTAGATTCAATTTCAATCGCATCATCCTTTATCCCAGCTAATGTTGTGGCTCTTCTCTCTCTCAAAAGTAATGCAAAATCAAAGTCAAACACCCCTGCAAAAGTAACTTTTGCAAGTGGTTGAGATGGCTTAAATTCAACTGGGATCTTACTGTAAAGCTTGTTAAATCTCTGAATGAATTCATAAAAGGTTTCAGAATCCTTCTTTTTTTAATTCTCCAAATTCAGTCAAATAATAAAGGTGGTCTCTCTTTTCACCCCATTTGCAGGAAGTCGGTTCTGACTTGGCTTTCGAAATTTTGTACAAAAAATATCATATAAACATCTTCATATTCAATACCAAGTATATCAACAAATTGATCAAATAATTCCATATGCTTAGTGGTTGTTAAATCCCCTTCCCCGGTAAATTTACGTAAACTCTTGATATAATTGTCAGGTAAATCATGTAAATTTGCAGGAAGGGATAAAGGAGCATATCTAGAAGCTAATTTGGAAAATATTCTCAGGGGAGGTGGTGGTGGATTTACTTGTGTACCACCTCCACTTCCTCCACCTCCTACACTAGCCATTGTGGGTTTTGGATATGGGATGCGAGGAATGTAATAAATATTGTCAAAAATTTCAAATGATTCTTGTACTAAGTCTTTAATAGCTTGAGGGAGATAATAACGAATGGCTGCAAGATAATCAAAAGGTGATGGATATCTCAATATATATGAATAACAAATTTTAGAAGGAATTTGAGAGCTATTACTTGGTCCTTCAAATCGACCTAGGGAGTAGATGGGAGAAATAATATGAGAGGAACCTAAATATAAAGGCTAATCTTCCAGATTTTTAGGGATAGAAACCCTTACTTTGGGAGGATTGGGGATAGGTTGAGGGTAAACAATGTTAGGTACTAAGGATTCTTCCTTAAATCTCCAATTCATAAAATCTTGTGGAAGAAAAAGGTTTATTTTGAAAATTTGATCCTTTTAAATAGTATAATTTTAGCTCAGGTATCTCAAACTCTATATTTTCTGACTTAACTTCTGGAACACTAGTTGAAGCCTCAGTGGAAGAAGATTTAATTTGAGGTGTTTCTTTAAAATCAACTACACTTATTTCTTATGCTAAGATATTAACCTTAAATTGAGAAGATTTGGGTTGATAAACCTTACATGCTGATGCAAAATTTTATTTTAGATAATCTTTAGGTTTGAGCAATTTTTCAGGATCTCATACAGGTGTGATCTGCTTCTTATCTGGATTTTGTCTGGTATTATTTCTCCCAAATGCTATATTTACAATATTGGAGTCGCCAGGTGACAATCAAAATGATTCTAAACGTATTTTTGATTCTTTTTCACCTTCAAGAACCAAAACTCATCTTCATCGAACTCCCAGGGAAAAATAACCGTGTATCTTCGTTCCCTAGAAATGGCGCCAAAAATGATGTTGTTCCTGAGATTTGTTCTAGGCTCAAAGAACCATGTCAAGCATCCAAAATAATGATATTTTATTTTTAAATTTCCTTTCTACCTTCAATTTAGAATGAAATTTTAATACTCTTATAATTTGGAAACACATAAGCAATATCTCGTTCCTTGATCTTTTTATCAATAATCAAGTGATGAAAAGAAGAATTAGAGTAAACAAGATTGAAAAACAAATAAAGGTATCTGATTCTGATAAATCTCACTTTATATTCAATAGAAGAAATATGGAATGTGTGTCTAAAATATGAAATAAATAAGAACAAATACACAGATACAGGTCTTGTTCCACTCACAGCAAAATATAGGAAAATCTATTCCTAAATAGATGTTCAATAAGTAAACTGCAGTAGATGTATTACTAAATTGTAGTTGTTCATTCCTTAAACACCACATAGTGAAGCAAATGAATAATTATAATAAAATAATCAACACATAGAAAACACATTACTCGAAGAAATGAGAAGTAGAATCTTTGTATTTCTGTAGAAATTTCTATTAAAAAGACTTTCTTTACAACAAGCGAGAAAATCCTTTTTCATATCTCAAATGTATATATTTATACAATTCCTTCATAACCAAAATTAGTTAAACTCCACGTTCCTAGAGCCCAAATAGAAGAAAATCCTCTAAATACTTGATTAATATCAAACCGAATATTACAAAATAAAATATTTGAACATCTATCAAGCTTCTGGAAACACCATCCTTGTTGGTTTCCTTAAGGCTTATCTTTTCTTTATTTTCTCGTAGATGTTACTACTTTCAGTTGATAATTGTATTGAGTGTTCATATTCCATGATGCAACTACGATCTTAGGAGGATCCATTTTAACATTTAATTCAAAGTTAAAATCCTTTCTATGTACCAATGGTAAATTCTTTTGTACTCTGACTGCAACTTGTTGTGTACTTTGGCACTATAAACTGTGTTTGACCAGGAAATGGTTTAAAATATGCAATTTGACTTGATTCATCTGTTAGATGACATATTTATCCTTTTCTTTGTTTTTCTTCGAATCTTCTCTTTTTTCATTAACATTGAGAGTCCCAATAATTGAATGAACATCATTGAGGTCAATATTGTCCATTTCTACATCTACGGCTAATAGAGTATTTAAACAAGTTGCTTTGGCTTCTCTGGCCAATATTTTACTCTCTTCGAGATTGTTTTCCCAATTCTTTATTTCCATTTCACCCTTTATTTGTTCAAGACCTAAAAATTGAGCAATTCCTGGCACATTTAAACGTTGATTCCACATCATCAATTCTTGAAACTTGGATCTCGTATTGACTAACTCTTTTTATTTATCAACAATGATTTGTAATGAATCATTGATGATAAGATATTGTTTTTGAATAATCTCCAAGATTTCACAGAAACTATCTTGGGTTGATTGTAATCCATCATTAACTTCAAGGGCTTGTTTCTTAAAATAATAAATATCAACAATTTCATTTTCAAATTTTTTGACTTGGTCTTTTAAATGGAGTATTAATGTTTATTTCTGGGAAAGAGTATTTTTTAACATTTGTTGATCTTGGAGACTTTTTCTTAATTTATCTTTTAGTTGTTTAATTTGTTGTTCATAACTTTGTTGAACCTGAGCTAATTCAGAACTAACTCGTTCCTTAACAATTTCCTTTGTTTGTTTCAAATCATTTTTCAACTACTCAATTAAAATATTTTTCTAACCAATATTCTCTCTTAAATTGTCCACTAACCAAAAATCTGTTGTTGCAAAATATCTCAGAGGATATGCTACATGTTTTGCAAATTCAGGGTCACTTTATCCCTGATCATCAAATATCATTTTCTTCCTTTCGTGATCACACCTCCTTTTTTTTAATCTCTCTTTGCACAATAGATTTCATTTTCTTACTAAAGAAGAAATCTAATGAAGACATTTCTTCTGGCTCAATAGGTTTCATATCTTCAACATTTACTACCTCTGAACCATGTATTTCACAACTTGATGCAAGAGGAGTTAAGGATGGAATAGGAGATGTAAGTGTAGTTGATTTCCCTTGAGTAGAGATATATTTTAAGGGAGTCTCAGTGTTTGAAGCAATTTGAGGGAAAACATGTCCATGCTTCATGAATGCTTCAAACATTTCCCATGTTTCTTACAAAGTCTTCCTGGTATATTTTTTTCCTCCTTTGTTGTATCTTTTGATAATGCTTCTGGTGTTTTATTAGCTTCCTTGGTTTTGTCCTGAGGAAAATCATGTTGCTTAGGATTAGAAGATGGTGGCATGTTTGAAACTAGATTACCATTGTGAGTAAAGCTTTTCTCTACTTGTAAAATCTTTGGTAGACAACTTCTCATGTGCTTTTGAAATTTGAGAAAATATGATTGTTATTTATTAGAGAGAGTTTGGATTCTGGATAGAACTTCATCATATGAATTCACTCCTCTGAAAATATCATCGAATGGTGAATATTCGTGAAAGTAATTTTTCATGCTGAACTGAGCCAGATGATTTTCAACCACTTTATGTGGATCATACCTTTTGAATTCAATGGAAGACAATGAAATATCTTACAAGACTGAAGCTTCAACTTTAGCATGTCCAAAATCTAACAAGGAATATTCACCAACCTGTATGGGATAAGTTGGCCATACCATTTTTTGTGTTGCCTTTAATTCTTTAGTTATTCCTGCAAAAATTGTCGGTGTATGCCACTACCCTGCAAATGAGTCTATCTGGAAGAAATTTTGGAAAAGAATGAGGAGATGAAAAACAACCATACACTCTGATATAGGAAAAACCCTCCTTGATGTATGAGTATGCAATTGCACCTAAATTTCCCATAATCTATTCATAAATCCTAGGAGGAGGGTTACCATATAAAACTTCATGAATTGGGATGATAACATTATGGAAAATTTCATAAAAATTCTCTTTTTCATTTTCCTCCCACAACTTAGAAGGGGCTCAGAAGATTTTGGAGTCCAATTCCAATTCATCAATGGGAAAGGGGTTTTGTAACATATAGCATCCATAATATATGTTGACATATAAAAGGGAGTTGGTTCACCTTTATACTTCTGACTTGTATAAATACCTATTTGTTTGACCAAGTTGTCAGACAACAACTAAATCCCCAATTAAAAGTGAAACCATCTGCAACCTCATGAATAATAAGGACTTAATCAACGTTGAAATGTGAAAGGTTTTTCTTTCCATACAATCTACAAAGAATCATAGCTATGTGCATAATATGTGCATCACAAGAAGATGTGGAGTATATGCCATGACTATATACTTCGAATTTATTTTCATTTCACCACCAAGTTTTAATTATATCATGGATTCTTCTGTCATAATCTACACATTCTTCTTTCTCAAAACTCCTCACAAATTTTGCATTGTAGACATATTTGGGAGTATTGATAAATTTATACATTACTTGGATATCTTCAGATCGAAAAGAGATGACAATAGTTATTTGATGGTTGTAGACAGTCTTGGTTGGTATATCCACATGCTCCAGAGCCCAGTGTATCATGTCTATGTAGGGAAATAACTTTGGCTTTGTTGCAATATTATGTAGTTTCTACTTGGTGACCTCCTTGAGCCTATTTGTATTTATAAAATCTTCACCTTCTCTTGCATCATCTCAAACAATAGATTTCTCTTCTTCGAGAATTTCATAAACCCGCATCCAGGATTTAATGCTACATGTTAAACGAGCAGTAGTATCTGAATAAACAACAAAATTTGGGTTTAGCTCCTCTGCAAACTGGTCTTGGACTTTCTTTTCTTCTCCCTTGTGAGGAGCCATGACTTCTCGTCAACAATATTTGATCCTGTAGGAAAAATAACACTTATGAATGAGAATATAGAGATGGAGTAGAGTTCAAATATTTTATCAAATCACAATTTAACACACCATCAATTCTACATTTAATACCTCACTTTTGAACAACAGGGTCATAATGATAGAAAGCTGGTGAATTTATTATCTGATAGTGGAAAACTTTAATCGAATATATTACCCTAATCATTTTAATTATCATTAATAATCTTGATTAGTGAGAATAAGCACTCTGACACTTCGGGAATTCAAGGATTCGGGGCTTTTGAATGGAAATGTTAAACATATCTTGAAGGATGAAGTTGAAAAGTGATTTAATTATCCTTAATCAAGTTTATTAAGCTAATCATCGCTTAGATTTTAATCTCCATCACTTCAGAAATTCGTAAATTTGGGCCTTTGGGACTTATGGGATCTATTAACAATGTGATATCTCAGAGAATGATATCTCGGAGTGACATGGTCGGATGATGTCACATATGATGATGTGTCATATGAACATGGGTGACACATGTCATCCTGAAATGTGCAAATTACGTGTAATACCCATGTTTCCCCCAACTTGTAAATATAAATATAACCTATTAAAATACTATGGGTAGACTAAATATTTGTGGATGTTGGAATTGATGAACCTTTTTGTTATAAAAGGTAATGTATGTATTTTTGTTACTAAATAAAATCGAAAGTGTTGCATAATTGTTGAAGGGGTTTGCCATGGTATATCATAATGCATGAGAGAGATGGTGAGGGGAACCAGCAATGGTTGAGATGACCCCCACCAGACTAGTACTTTACTGGATTTAAATTATTCAGACCCAAAACAGTCCTGTGACCTAGAAAAATAAATTACTAGTCAGGCTGGTAGTTGGGAAGTCCTCCTCAAGATTCAATGAGGAGATGGGTAGAGTACCCATCTAAAAAATTATTGACCTGACCACGATATGGGGATTTGGACCCATGAAATCTTGTTGAGGAAGGAAAGAAAAGAAGGGAAATTTATGTGCATAGGAAGAGGATGCAAAGGGAATGGGTCTAGTGACCATTTCTAAAGAGGGAGAACATGTGAAACTCATTGGCTCTAAAGAGAACTGAAAAATGAATGTGTTCTCGGTACAGGAATTTGATGGGCATCGTTTTCAGTCCAAGCTGATAAACGAGGTAGTAGAGAAGATGAATGACTGAGGAAGCACTCATTGTAGAACCCCTTGCTTGGTGGAGAGAAAATTGATCTGCCAAGTTCCTATAGGAGGAGGAGAGTGGCCTTCGTCCCTGGTTGTTTTCGAATAGAAGGAAGAGTCTCTCTCAGAGCATCACGATCTAGCTAGGTGTTGACGGGCGAAATTGTACGTCCGTCAATTGAGAGAGTGGAACTGGTCCAGGGTTGTCTAAATAACCCAAGCCATTTGGAATGAACCACCTTGACGAGTTTAACGGCTCCGTTGGCCGCTCTAAGGTCTTAAGAAAACCAAAGAGAAAACTAATCTAAACTAACTAATCTAACTAAAACAAATAAAACTGACTAAAACTAATTAAAACAAACTAAAACTAAATAAAAGAAACTAAACTAACTAAAACTAACTAATACACTAATCTAATTAAAACAAACTACTAAATAAAACTAAAACTAAATATAAATTATTCTAAATATTATATACAATCTACTAATTTCTATTATAATAACTCAAATCAACTATCTAATTACCAGCTGCAATATTACTTATTCACAAATGTACACTATAAACAACCTACAGATTTAATTA
>JZKD02S2028962.1:27618-40477 GCA_000966675.3 Picea glauca
TTATGAAAAAGAAATAAACATTACTGAAATTAAACAATCTAATATAAGTCTAATTAAAATTATATCTAAACTAAACTACTTAAATGAAAACAGCAAAGAAAAGATTAATTGACCAGGAAGCGCTCCTAATTTGTCCCATGTGTGATGACTCTGAAGCTAGTCGGAGGAAGTAAACTTGCACCGGTTAGTCCATAAGCTTCTCGAAAACGATTGGTTGTGCTGCTCTTTGAGTTGTTAACAGGACAAACAAGACATAAAATATCATAACAATCTTATTATTATAAATTTATGCAATAAGGGAAACCTGTTATGCAAAAACTTATATTAAATAATTCAACTCATGAAGAAGATAAACCTGTCATTCACAAACTGAAATAACAATTGTTATGTCTTTTATACAATTGGAAGAAACCAGATATGGATTACAGTGATTAAAATTATATCATTTGCACATGATTTAGATAGCTAAAGTAGTCATAAACCATAAACAAATTGATATACACAACTTGAAACAAAATGTTGATATAATGAGAAGCTAAAGCTGTGACAAAACACCAAATTTTGCTTCAGTCTGTATTAAAACTCCATTATCCTTGTTCTCCCACGAATAAGGATGTCCATTATTACAAAAATGATAAGTATTTATAAGTCTCTTCACAAGGTAAAACCTCCTTGTGGATAATATCAAATTGTTTTACATAATCTGGGAGATATCCCAAAATCACCTAAACTAGGAAATCAAAATGCAAGTGAAATCTTTGAAATATCCCCTAACTACTCATCAAAGCCATTGCTATTTCGAATTTACCTGCAATAGAACACAAATATCAAATTAGAAAGATATTTCATCAATAAAACAATAAAAAAATTGATCCTACAGACTTAGCTACAGAATCATCTGATTTTGTAGCTAGTCTAAAATAGCATACAGGATCAGATAGAAATCAAATGAAATTTGTTTAAAATAATCCAATTTAATTTTCTTTTAATAAATATCCAAAACGAATCACTACAATTCCAATGAGTTTATCATTCAAATTTAAACCAAATCGAAAAGTGATTCAAACGAAACAGGATAAGAATGCTCTGTTTTTTTAATCACCATAAAATATGGTCAAACCATAACATGATTGTTTCATATCAAATTGAATCAATGGTGAATCATATCATATAAGATACGATTTAATCCAACACAATCATAATCGATACAGTCATAATTGAACACAATCAAAATTGATTTTCTACGGCTGTAACAATGTGTATAAGATTCATATTGTTTTAATAAAATACCAATATGGAAAGACTATTACGATTATTTCCAAATAAGCATTCATCAAACTTCGCCATAGATTACAATCGTTGAGCGTTTACATAGTCAATAGACAGGATCACATAATGATCGTAACCATCAACAGCAGTGATAACCATAAACTGGGCAATAATTGAATAAATCGTAACTGAGTTAAAAATAGAACCACATCGTAATCCTGGGCATAATCATTTTTGTTCCCACATCAAATTTAAACAATATATTTGTTGCAATATGAACCAAGATGATAACGCGGTCAAACAATGTGAATCGATCGGTCAGTTATGAATCATATCTATTCGCAATTTGGTTATGCATTAACAGAATGGTATTCGAATTGGTCAAAAGACATGGAATAAAATCTTAACAGCTAACCATTATTGCCAACCACATCATATAGACTATAACCAATTTCGAATAAAAACATTGACTATGTTTGAGATTGAAATACCAGAAACAGCCTGTGTTTAGAAAAGATATTAACAACTTCAATAAGAAACAGACTAATCAATTGAAACCAAATTAACACAATCAAATCCATAACACAATCAATCGAATAAAAGATAAATCCTATCAAAGCTAATTCGGGAAACGAAAATCAATTAATCAAAACAAAATTATATACAATAACGCATGCTTATGTGTCAAAACAAATTCACACTGTAAACATAGCTTATGAGTTTGGCATATAAACAAGTGACAGTCATACCAGTGAGACTGCTCGAGCTATGCCAATTTTGAATTGACAACCGCTGTAGCCGACTCCACGTTCTTAAACAGAATCGAACCTGTTGTACGTTGTTTCTTATCAATGGTTGTCAGTTTAGTCTTTTGATTAGTGAGCATTGCAACTTGATCCTCCAGAGCATGAATTATGGACTGTAGCATTGGCACATCAAGGTAATACCTTTCTAACCATGAACCACACTGATCACATGGTGGAGCAGCTGATTGAGATAGAGCAGGAGGGGGTTTTGATGAGTCAATGGGGTTTTCACAAAGCATTTTGATGCATGGATAATTAGGATCATTTTTCAAGCGAGGTGGTAGGTTTTTCACAAATTTATATGTTGCACAGACCTTCAGAATAGGGATACTCACTTGCCAGGTAGTGTTCCACCTTTGAGTCAGAATCTTCACTCACCATGATAGGGTCAGGTTGACAGGAGGTCTCGATTTGTTTCTTGCCATGCGAGAGATTAATCGGGCATTCTTCTTACCTTTAGAATTCGCAATAGGTTTGGCCTTAGGCCTTTTAGCCATGGGTTTAACATTTTTCACATCCTTGGTCACAGAATTGGGTAGGTCAATAGGTGATTCGAGTAGGGGTTTAGGTAACAGACCACTGAAGGGAACAAGGGGTACTGACTTGCTCTCGCTCACCACAGGTTTGTCAACCTGTGGTGGGCTTGAGTCCTCAAAATTATTTCGAATAATAAAATCATTCCAACAGTCTCGGCGTAACCTCAAATGACAAACCATAAGCATTTTAATTAACCCAAAGTGAAAAAGGCTACTATCGGCCTGGTTCCATTTGTATCTTTTAGACATTTTGAACAGACTCCTATGCAAGTAATAAGGCAGATTAAGCTCATAGCCCATGAAAACCATAAGAAGCCGAAGGTGGTACAAGAAAATGAAACCATACCTACCCTCGCTGGTGACGAACTGCTTGGTTATCATCAGCAAGTCGTGCCAACGTTGCTTGAGCATATTTGTGGGTAAACCTTTGTCACAGGAGCTCACCCTTCGTGACTAGAAGAGCAATGTCCACGGGACATCTTCCACTTTGCAATTTTTTGACCATTTCTATCCAGTAGCAGGCAGACCGGTAGCTAAACTGAGAAATTGCTCATCAATTTCCAACTGCACATCCCCAACCTTGGCTCGGCAGCCATCAAAGGTTAACGTGAATTACCGAGCCACACAAGGGTTAAATCCATCAAACTTTCGTATGAACGGGAGCCATCCAAATTCCTCAAGGTCACTATAAGCACCATCGAACATCAACAAAGATTGGCAACCATTGGGCTCAGCCCTTACGACTGGATCCATGGTGTGGGTACATGGTAGGGTTTGGAGAAACAACAACACACAGGAGCAAAATCGTTTGGGCTAACAGCTACGAGCGCTCAAAGGGGAGGCAAATTAATGTGTGCGTGTGAGGGTGGTGGGATTATCACCGCCATGCAGCAAAGTAATGGCACAGTACGGCACTGTTCAATCAATCATGACATCGTTCAAACCATATTAATCATCCAACCCAAACACTAAACGGTGGATGGTATACCAAAATGCCAACGTATTGTTTGAAATCATGAATGTTCAATACGAAATCAATTCCAAAGTTTAAATGTTTATCCAATCGCGCCATTGCATAACTTCAAACTAATTCCATTCAACATGAAATCAAACTCATATGTTACCCACGCGCTTGTTGCATAATGTGTAATCAAAGTTTATAAAACATTGTGACAAGAGATAAAATCGATATGCCAAGAGCTTACAATAACAAGGATCACATTATATAAAAACCAAAATCAACCATGACCCCTATATAATCAAGTATAACCCATAAATTTGCATGATCAATGCCTTGTCAATCAAATAAAAGTCAAGTTGCGCAATCAAAGTAAGAATAGGCAAATGGACATAGTTCGAAAAATCATTCCAGCCACTTAATAATAAACCAAAGGTAAGTACCAATCAAAATATCAATGAGAAGATCATGACAGTTCAAATAACGATGGAGGAGTTCTCACACTTACAGTCGTGAAAACTAAATTGAAACTAATTTGCAAATGTCACAAGAAGTGAAAATATCGTTAATTTGCAAAATGCGACGACAATTTGAAGTTCAGAAGACGTAGGTGTAGGCAGCTTATAGGGCAATAGAAAAAATTGTATTGGCTGCCAACACTAGGGGGTGGCAAACGGTAAATATGTTTAGGATTTATTGTGCCTATAGTTGGGTGGAAAAGGGAACCCCTTTCAGCAGTTGCATTACTATATAGTTTCTAGATAAGTATACTTTGTTAGATCTTTGTCATGTTTAGATCAGAGAAACTTTTATACTATGTTCTAGAACTATGTAAGTTTAATTTCTGACAAAAGTGACTTGAGAAATTTAAGCAGAATAAGAGATTACCTTAGTTGAAGCTCTTTGGATTTAATTTCTTATCTCTTGACTATATTTGTGCTAAAGTAAGGTTTATGGGAGTGGATGTTGTGGTTGATTGTGCTGTATAGTTTAATGCATGATGGGAAATTGATGATTGAGCAGTTAAAAATATCTATAATACCTTTGAAAGAAGGGAGAGCGATTTTTTTACGTAAGAGTGCTCCATTTTAGTATATCTTCAAATCCTCTGCTAGAGAAGTTAGAAGGTATCATATATGTGTGGAATTTAGGAAATAATCCCAATTATGGGAAAACATTAAAAGTCCTTATAAATAATTGTTGAGGAAAAAAATAATTAGGACATAAACATGAAATTGGTCTAAATGAAATCAAAATACAAAAGTTATCAAAATTCTATTTGGGGCATAAATAAACATTTATATTTAAGTTGTGCTAAATATCCTAAATTTGGGAAGAATCCCCTTGAATTTTGGTGGGTAGTAAATCCTGGTAGAAACATTGAATTTACTGTGGAGGTAAATCTTTGTATTAGGACCATTTTCCATAAATTTAGTAATAGTAGTAAAGCACGGTAATAAGGAAATAAAATTTTACTCATTTACCCACGAGAAGGGAGAGATTATAATTATATTTTAATTTCCAAGATGGAGAAAATTTCCTTGGAATATAAAATTTTATTTAATATCTTTATAAATCCTGGAAAACTATATTTTTCCTTTCCTTATTTTTTTGTAAAAGAAAATAACTTTCATTTAAAGCATCCAAGCAGCAAAACTAAGTAAAACTATGGAAATTTATGTATATATGTTTATATACATATGATTATGATTATTATTATTATTATTATTATTATTATGAAAATGTAGGTTAAGTCCCTTGGAGCATAAAATACCTGAGACCCAAAAGAATATAATTATTATTATCATTTTAATGTCAAACACACCAGGGAATTAAACGGTCACCAAATGTTTTATCCTTCTCGTAGTCTTCGAAACTCTGGGAGTTCGGAGCTCTGGGGATCCAAGGTATTTGGGGTGATGGAACTCACGAACCAAAGTCACCAAAGGGCCAAACCTTATCTTCTTTGCGCAAGGTTGCAAAATATAAGAAATATAATTAATTGCATTATATAGTAATTAAAATGATCCATTAACGCAAATTAATATAATACACCTTTATTACAACTTATATATATATATATATATATTATTATAAGTCAAAACAAATCATTTTATTTATGTTATGTTGTAATACCGATGGGTTCCCTCTAGAACTCTAGAAGTATGGGACTACGGGTTACATGAGAATGAAGAATTGCGTGGAGGAGCCGAAGGTGTGGACCCGAATATCCTTTCCTTCATTATATTATTGAATATTAAATACAACCTTAGATATCATTTAAACCTGGGTGAGAATTTCAAGAGTTATAATATAATATATTGTATTATATTAATATTCATTAAAATGATTACACGTGAACGACGCCGGCCATTTTTAAATTATTAAATAATGTGGAAAGGTGTATAAGTGGGGTCACTTCAGAGCTTCAGGACTCTAGGGCTCTGGGAGATTGAAGTATAAGGAACGTTATGGAGAGCCGAAGGGGATTGACCCGAAGAACTCTCTCTCTCTCTCTCTCTCATGTCAAATAATAATATAATATTAGAGAATTTTAAAACCTGGGCGTAATTTTCGAGGAATATAAAATAATATTTTATTTTATTTTAAGGTTCATTAAATTGATTTCACGTAAATGAAGCCAACTCCTTTGAATATTAAATGGTGTGGTAATGTGTGCCAGTGGGGTCACTTCGGAGCTTTGGGACTCCGAGGCTCCGGGATATTGGAGTATAAGGAATGTTGTGGAGAGTCGAAGGGGGTTGACCTGGCGTTCTCTCTCTCTCCCTTATTTCAAATATTAATAAAATATTGAAGGCTTTATAAACTTGGGCGCATTTTCCAAAAAGATGTAATATATATATATATATGGCATTGGTACATGATAAAGTACCAACCTTTTCCTTTTTTAATTTAGTATTTAATGCAAAGTCATGTGTAAGTGTGGCCCCTTAGAGAGTTCAGGGTTCCAGTATTTCAGAGCTTCGGGACTCCGAGATGTTTGGGGAAGATAGAGTGTAAGGTAAAAATGGTCGAAGGACGAACCTATTTTTCTCTCTTTCCAATAATATTATTAAACACACATAATTATATCATATGGTAATATAATTGATTGTATGGGCATAAAGGCATAATAGAGTTGGGACCCTCTTTGAAACTCCGGCGTTCGAAAGATTTGGGTTCATAAAATCCCAATGTGGAATCTTCGCCGAATTCTAGAGACTTAGGTATTAATGGGAATTGATAATCCTAAGTGCCCCCTTTGATATAAATTAATCATATTATAATATAATTAAATAAAATTATATTATAATATAATTATTAAAACGATAATTTGTGGTTGAATATAATTAATCCTTTTTCCCAGTAAATAAATAAATATGCATATATTTAGATATATATGTTAAATTACGTGAAAATGCAGCATGGAGGAATTGAATTATATACCTTAATTAAATTTAATCAACTTAAGTATATTATGGAGAAATTATCCTCATTATGTTATAATATAATTACTCATAATTATCATATGAGTAGTTTATTGAGTTAGTGTTAAACTACTTCTAAGAGGGAAAAGAGAAAGTAAATATGTTGGTAATTACTATGCCATGGGTATTAGGTTAAGCAAAAATTTATACCCCATCCCTTAAAAAGGTACTTAGGGGTCAAGTGTGTGACAGAGTGGTATCAGAGTCAGGTTACTACACTTCACCTACTTGGGCTCATGAACGAGTCGCATAAAATTTTATTAGATAAATTTTAAGGGGAAACACCCTATCTTACCCCATTCATAAGAAGCTTATTTAAGCCACTACTGAAGAGAAAAATGAAACTTTTTGTTGTTGTTATATGTTTTAAATATATGCATTATGTGTTGCTAGTGTTCCAAATAAGGAAGTTGACTTCACCTTACAAAGTATATGTGATGTTCATACATTAGTAGATAATTAACTAACAGAAAATGTTTTATCATCACTCAAACAGTCAGTGGACAATAGGAAAAATACAGTGTAAAGAATGGTGACACGCCATGAGTTGGGGGAAATCTCCCACAATAGAGAAGAAGAATCTGATGAGAGGAGTGTGGTGGAAACCCCTCCAAATTTGGATGAAACTGTAAGAAGCCTCATGGAGGAATTACAAAGTTGTAAGGATTAAAATGAAAGGTTGATAAAAGAATAAGAAAAACAAACTGAATTAATGCAGTCCTACTGCAAATCCTATCATATATACAAAGGCAGATGAAACATGGACCAACAGCCAGTAATGTGGATAGACATCATATTAAGAAAACCCAAAGTCCACCTGAGATACAAAAGCATGGTTCTGAAATTGGCCACACAAGGAGGAGCACCTCAAAGAAGGTCCAACAAGGAGCCAAGAGACATTTAATGGAATAATCCTCAAGTGAGGAAACTGACAACTCCAAGGAATTTTCTAGTAGTGAGACTAGTTCACATTCCTAAAGGAGAAGAAAGAAGATGAAACATTCCAAGAGCCATGACCCTGAAGAGTTTAAGAAATCCAAACCACCCACTTTCGATGGAGAAATTAAAAAAGGGGAAGAAGCATAAGTTTGGCTACTTGGCTTGAAGAAGTACTTAAGAGTCCATGACTACTCTAAAAACTTATAGGCCCAAATAGCCATTTTCAACTTGAATTGAAAGGCCTCTATTTGGTGGGAGAACCTTAGGAATGTGAAAGAATCCATGAGAAGGACTTGTCATGGAAACAATTTGATAAACACTTCAAGAAGAAGTATCTGTCGGAAAAATACTTTGATGAGAATACCAAGGAGTTCTATGAAATCAAGCTAGGACAACTCACAATAGATGAATATATCAACAAATTTATTGAGTTGATGAGGTATGTTCCCTACATAAAGGATGAAAAGGTAAAGATGCAACGATTTATTAGCGGACTGCCTCAGTCCTTCCGAGATAGAATTGAATTTGATGAAACAAAGACTTTAGAAGACATTATCCGGAAGGCAAGGTACTCCTATGAGAAATCCAATAATAAGGAAGAACCTCATAAGGATTGGAAGAAGAAAAGTGATTTTGGATTCAGGAAGAAGGGGTTTAAATCCTCAAGATTTAAGAATCATGGGGAAAGATCTAAGATGGGACTTCCTACTAAAAGTGTATATCAGCAGAATTTTCCATCGCATAGTGGTAATAAACCCTTTGGATCAACCCTAGGTAAGACTGATAATACAAAGAGAGAACCATTGAAATGTTGGGGTTATGGAGAAGAAAATTTGTTAAGGAATTGCCCAAATAAGAAACAGGACAATAGGAGGGTCCACAACATCCAATAGGCTACCACAATCAATGATGTGGCTAGGATCATGCCACAAATTTATGCAGCCCTGGATAATAAATAAGTTGACCACCAAGCTTTAGTAGTGGAGATGGAAGGTATGATTTACAACCATCTAGTTTCCATTTTAATTGAACTTGGTTCTAATCTGAGTTATGTTTCCCCTCAAACTATTGAGAAATGTAAATTGCAGCAAGCAAAACATGCTAAATCACGGTTGGTACAACGAGCCACTAGAACCAAAAGAAAGGTAGAAGAGGTCATACCATCATGCCAATTCATTATGAATGGATTACCCACCCAAGCAAACCTAAACATGCTCCCTTTAGGATATTACGACCTGTTGATTAGCATGGAATAGTTTGATTCCCATAAAACCAAGTTGGACTATTACAATAAAACTTTGGAGTGTGAATATGAAGAAGGGAGAAAAATAACCCTACAAGAAATTCAAAAGTGTGTCTCAGTGAGACAAATATCAACCCTTCAAGTGAATAAGTATTGCAGAAATGGATGTCTTTTGTATGCAATACAAGTGTTGAACTCTGTTGAGAACAATAAACCAAGCCTAGAGGACCATCCCATATTAAGAGAGTATAACTATGTGTTTCTAGAAGAGGTACCAGGTCTACCTCTAAAAAGAGATATTGACTTTTCAATAGAACTTGTATCAGGAGTTGTGCTAATGTATAGAGCACCCTATAGAATGAGTATACTAGAGCTAGTTGAGCTCAAACTATAGCTAAAGGAGATGTTGGACAAAGGTTACATTTGGCCTAGTGTGTCTCCTTAGGGAGAACCAACTTTGTTTGTGAAATAGAAGGATGTCACACTCAGGTTGTGCATATACTATAGACAACTCAATAAGATGACCATTAAGAATAAGTATATGTTGCCAAGGATTGATGATTTGTTTGACCGGTTAAGGGGTGCTATAATTTTCTCCAAGATTGACTTGAGGTATGGATACCATCAAGTCTGAATTAAGGATGAAAACATCCACAAAACAACCTTTAGGACAAGATATGGGAACTATGAATTTGTGGTGGTGCCATTTGGGATTACCAATGCACCAGCCACTTTTATGTGCTTAATGAATAATGTACTCAGTAAGTTCTTGGACACATTTGTGTTGGTTTTCATCGATTATATCCTAATATATTCTAAGAGTAGGGAAGAGTTTGAATAACATCTCAAGTTAGTGCTTCAAGTGCTAAGAGAACATCATCTTTATTATAAGTTTAGTAAGTGTGACTTTTTCCAAAACCAAGTCCATTACTTAGGCCATGTTATTTCTGAAGAAGGAGTGGTATATGATCCTGAAATGATCAAATTCATTATGGATTGGCCTACCCCAAAAGATGTATCTGATATTGGATCCTTTATGGGCCTTGCAGGATACTATAGAAGTCTCATAAAGGGATTTTCCAAGATTGGATGCCCAATCACCTCCCTTTAGAAAAAGGGAGTTAAATTCATTTGGACATCAGAATGTGAAGAGATATTCAAATAGTTGAAATACCTTCTAACAAATGAACATGTGTTGAATATTGTAGACCCAAACAAGTACTTCCTTGTGTGTACAAATCTATGCAAGGAAGGGCTCGGAGGAGTCCTTATGAAAGAAGGACATGTGATTTTCTATTAATCCAGAAAATTGAATGAGCATGAAATCAATTATGTGACCCACGATTTGGAATTGGCTGCCATAGTACATGATTTAAAAATGTGGAGGCATTATCTCCTAGGTAGAATATTTGTGCTTATGACAGACCATAGTGGGTTGAGATATTTGTTTGATCAACCAAAACTCAATGCTAGACAAGCTAGGTGGATAGATCACATTGGTGAGTTTGATTTTGAAATCAAACATATCAAAGAAAAATAAAATAGGGTGGTTGATTCCCTTAGTATAAGTATGAAAGCTATTCACTTGGAAGCTATAAGCACCTGTGAATCAGACATCAAGGAGAGAGTCAAAAGTACACAAGAAACAAATGCATTTTTCAAGACTTTGAAATCATACCTACAGCAAGAGCCCACAGGGATGAAGTATGAGGGATATCAAATGTTGAATGATGGTCTGCTAACTTACAAAGGTAGGTTGCATATTCCAAATTGTGACAAATTGAAAAAATTTATAATGGATGAACTACACAAAATACCATATACTGGTCATCCTGGTTATCAAAAAATGATCACAGCCACTAGTAAACTATTTTATTGGTGTGGACTGAAAAAGGACATAGTTGATTACTTATCTAAATGTATATAATGTTAGTAGGTTAAGGCAGAGCACTGGCATCCAGCAGGGATGTTGCAGCCCCTACTAATTCCAAAATGGAAGTGGGAAACCATCTCCATGGATTTCATCATAGGGTTACCAAAATCAACCAAACAGAATGATGCCATTTCTCACTTTATTCCTGTCAAGTCAACCTACAAGGCAATATATATTGTCAGTATTTTCTTGAAAGAGATATTTAGGCTACATGGTATGCCTAAGGAAATCATATCAGACAAAGATACAAACTTTACTTCAATTTTTTGGAAATCTTCGTTTGTTGGTTTTGAAACTAAATTTCTATTTAGTAGAGCCTATCACCCTCAAATTGATGGGCAGACAGAGAGCGTAAACCAAGTGTTAGAGGAAATTTTAAGGATGCATGTGATACATCATCCCAAGAGGTGGGAAGACTACCTACCACTGGTAGAGTTTGCTTATAACAATGGTTATCAAAAGTCATTGAAGATGAGCCCTTTTGAAGCCCTCTATGGTAGACAATGCAATATTCAAATCAGTTGGAATAATCCAGTAGACATAATTACACTCGAGCCAGATATGCTAAAATAAATGGAACCACAAGTAGCTCAAATAAAACAGAATCTGAAAATAACTCAGGATAGACAGAAAAAGGACTCCTAGAGAGTTCAAAGCATTGGATCATGTGTATCTCCGAGTTAGGCCCAGAAAATGTTCCTTGAGAATGGGAGCTTGTGCCAAGTTGGCACCTTGGTATTGTGGATCCTTTGAAATTTTGGACAGAGTGGGACCTATAGCATATAGACTAGCACTTCCTCCCACAGTGAAGGAACATAATGTTTTCCATGTTTCTTTGTTGAAGAAATATGTACATGATTCTAATCATATAATTGATTGGTATGTTATTCAGGTGGAAATAAAGAGAGAATTCTTACAAGATCCATAATTCATAATAGACAGGAAAGAAATCCCACTCAGGAATAGAACCATTACACAGGTCAAGGTGCAATGGAAACACTTTGGTCCAGATGAAGCTACATGGGAAATGGAGGATGCCATGAAACATGCATACCCATTTCTGTTTACTTCTATACATACAAAGCACATTAGTAGGTAGAACATCGAGGATGATGTTCCTTTAAGGGGGAGGGTATTGTAATACCATTATTTCCCCCAGCTTGTAAATATAACTATAACCTACTAAAATACTATGGGCACACTGAATATGTGTGGATGTTGGAATTGATGAACCTTTTTGTTATAAAAGGTAATGTATGTATTTATGTTACTAAATAAAATGGAAAGTGTTGCACAACTGATGAAGGGGTTTTCCAAGGTAGATCATGATGCATGAGAGATATGGTGAGGGGAACCAACAATGGTTGATATGACCCCCACCAGACTAGTACTTTACTGGATTTAAATTATTCAGACCCGAAAAAGTACTTTAAATCAGAAAAATAAATTACCAGTTAGGCTGGTAGTTGGGAAGTACTCCTCAAGAGTCAATGAGGAGATGGGCAGAGTACCCATATGAAAAATTCTTGACCTGACCACAAAATGGGTATTTGGACACATGAAATCTTTTTGAGGAAGACAAGAAAAGAAGGGAATTTTTTGGGAAGAGTAAGAAGATGCAAATGGAATGGGTCTGGTGACCATTTATGAAGAGGGAGAGAATGTGCAACTCACTGGTTCTGAAGAG
>JZKD02S2028973.1:0-12974 GCA_000966675.3 Picea glauca
AAATATGGTCCACAGTTGAGTGATATCCTCTAAAGCAAGATTGACCTTTAGCTCTTTTTTTGTGGCTTTCAAGACATATGCCAATATTATTTTCCAAAATACTTCCATATAACTTAGTTAAGATGAAGCTAATCATAACGGTCCTAGTATGATTAGGACTGTTTTTTTTATTAAAGTTTTTTTTTTTTTTTTAAATAAATTTAGTTGATCCAAAAAGTTAATATCGNTTTTTTTTATTAAATTTTTTTTTTTTTTTTTAAATAAATTTAGTTGATCCAAAAAGTTAATATCGGATTTTATTTTTTTTTATTTTTTTCAATGTACATAAAAAAATATTATCGTGCTAGGATTTCAAATCATTGTTTCTAAAATGTTACAATTCTAAACCCTAAAAAAATGATTGTTATTGATACACTACTAATAGCACCTCTTTTTTATTTTGTGATTGGTCTTAAAATTTTGTTCCAAGGGTATCAATTGTCAAGGCCGGGATTTCAAAAAAACTGTGTTTTTATCCATAGAAAAAATAAATGTGCTACTACTTAGAGCACCACTTTTCGATTGAAAGGTCAATTTTAAGGTTTTGGTTGCAATAGTACCAATTTTGAAGTTTAATGTTTTCAAATAAGTTGTAGGTTTAACCTTGAAAATAAAAAATGGCGTCGTTGTTAGAGCCACCATTATTGATACACTACTAATAGCACCTCTTTTTGATTTTGTGATTGGTCTTAAAAATTTTGTTCCAAGGGCATCAATTTTCAAGGCCACGATTTAAAAAAACTTGTGTTTTTATCTCCCCCAAAAAAGGGCTACTACTCAAAGCATCAATTTTCGATTGAAAGGTCAATTTTAACGTTTTGGTTGCAATAGTACCAATTTTCAAGTTCAAATATTTCAAATAAGTTGTAGGTTTAATCTTGAAAATAAAAAAAACGATGTCATTGTTAGTGCCACTTTTCAATCGAGGGTTGATTTTAAGGCTTTTGTCAACAATATTATGATTTTTCTAAGGCCATGGTTGTAAAAGGTACTAAGTTTAACCTTGGAAAAAAAAAGTGCTACCAGTAGCACCACTTTTCAAAACATGAGTTGATTTTGGTTTTTTTGACCCAAAAAATATGGGGTTTTATGGATAGAGTTCTTGTTTTGAGGTCACAGTTCTCATCAAGTCGATAAATATGTTATTCTTGTACATTTCTTTCGAAGGAAATATTTGGGACGAGTAAAACACATGACTTCTTTCTAGGATTTTATCTATGATAGTGACTCAACTTCCAAGAGGATTGTAACACACCCAAGCTTAAAATTTATGGGCTATGCCACACATTAGCTCTTGTGGAACTACATAAACTGTAACATACCTAGCCTTTCAGGATGGCCATGCCAACTCCATAAAAAAAACAATACCATATATATATATGTAACTTTAAACAAACAAATGCATTCTTCCAATATACCGATTCTTGCGGAAATAACAGTAAACATATACATCCAACATACATAGGAAATACCCATAACTAAAAAGACATGTATAAATACTCAACATTCAAATGGACACACAATTGACACTTATATTTTATAGAATACCACCAAATATGTGCATACCTTCCATGATCCTTCCAGCCTTAGACCACGCTACTCATCACTCTCAACAGTGGGTCACCCCCGAGCTAGGACTAAAATCCACCAAGGTAAAGGGATTCCTAGGCTGGGATGAGACAAATAAGACAACATGAAGAATATCGTTCCAGGATCCAACTCAAACTAACATTCTACAACCTCTCATTCCCCACATGCATGTCCCACCCTAGAAAGTGTTCCCCTTCTCTGCTCAACGGTCCTTAGGCTACCCCACTTCCCTTCTAGGGCTTCAACAACAGGTCAGACATGAATTCTCAAAGAACTATATTGCAGTTGGTCTCCCTCAGGAAATCACTTCCCCAACAATTCTCTCACTTTGAGAGAGTTTCTCACGGGCCTAAAAACCTGCCTCTTCAAACCATAGGCCTGACTAATCCAGGTGGATATTGGTGGCCACCCACCTGTTCCAACTGGCACCTTTATTAGTTTTTAGTTCAACACATTATTTTGTACTTTTTTGTAATTGAGGGTTCTACCCTTCTGGGGTTGTCTCAAGCCCTACACATCTTGTAGGTGGATACTAATGGCCTCCCACCTAATCTAACTAGCTTATTGTGTATGTATTCATATCAACACATCTTGATGTACTTCTAGGGTCATTTTGGGTCCCTAAATAGTGTTATTTTGGTGTGCCATAGTCAAACTATAGATAGAGTCATATTTTGAAAGCATAATGTGTAGTTCTCTAAAATACCTTTCCAACGGACTATCACGCGCCTAAAACAAAGATCGTATGCAAAAGTTATGACCCTAAGAAGTTAATGTACTAACTTACCCAAACGGGGCCCACATGAATTTTGGCGTTTCATCTCCTAGGGTTAGGTTTTTGGATGTTTAGGGTTTTGGCATTCCTTTTTAACATAAAAAGGCCTTTAGAGCCTCATTGTAATCATCTTCTTGTGAATGAGTGTAGCCATCACATCTCTTCTCAAAGATAAATCTACCACCATTATAGCGAGTCTTGCACTTGGTATTTTTACAGTCTCTTTACAATTATTTCATTAATACAAATCAAGTATTGTTGTATTTCTTTGTTTCTGGAAATTTTCATGAGTGTCTCATTGTAATATCTCTTCTTTAATTTAGTTCCAAACATAATCTGAATCAGTGGTATCAGAGAAGGCTACTCTTGATCATTTTTCAATGCATGTCCCTGACAAGGTCCGAGTATAGCCAATTGGGTCTCGAGCTTGTCTCTCTTGAGGAAACCCACTCTCACACACCCAAGAAACCCTCGATGGCAGAAAAAAATAAAAATGATGGAGGAGAAGATTATATTAAGTTGTTGCTTGAGCAATATCTCGTGCGACAAAAGGACGAAATGATGGAGAATTTTGCACACATCCTTCAACACCTGCCGATAGCAACAGATGCATCCTCATCAAATGACAATTTTGGAGGAACCTCTCCCTTCAAGGTACAAGTTAATTTTGATATTCCCATATTTGGAGATCAAATAGATGCGGATGCCCTAGAAAAATGGTTAAATCTATTATAGGTTATTTCTCTGTTCAAAATTTTTCCGAAAGGGAAAATATCACCTTCACACTCCTCAAGGATCTCCCCCATGTCAAATACTGGTGGGAAACTTACTTAGAGAAAAGTTCCACATATGAATATGGAATATATGGGGCAAGCCCACTTGGGATATTTTTTTGGATGCGGTCAAAGAACACTACTATCATGTTGATAACTATGAAGACCATTACATGAGATGGACCACACTGCGGCAAGAGAAGAGCCAAACAATGTTGGAGTTCAAAAATAATTTCCATACCTTGTGCACCAATCTAGGTATCAAGGATTTTGAGCAGCATCTGGTTCTGAAATATCATGGGGCTTTGCATAGGTACATCCAAACCAAAATGGATTTCCTAAACATCTCATCATTGGGAGTTTCCTATCGATATGCTGTCAAAATCAAGAAGAAATTTAAGCACCAGAACAAATGGGAATTTGGGTCTGCAAATATGCAACAACCAATGCACGGTAATGACAACCCTAACCAACAACCTCTAGACAACTAGTCCAAGACATAGGACAAAAAGGGTAAAGGGAATATGAAGAATGACACTGGGAAGTGGTGTGACTTCCACAAAATCCCTTGGCACAACACTCATGATTTTTTCTCGAAAAACTCATTCGTGGTCAAGGTAAAAGACACAGAGCCAAACTCTGATTCGAAATCTGATCCAGAAAATATTGAAAACAGAGAGATCATCGATGCATACCCCACTGCCACTGTCACAACCAAAACAATTCAACCAGAAGAATCAATAGATCCTGAAAAGGGGGAGTGACTCTTCCATTCACATATGTTGGTGACGGGGACCTCATTGCATTTCATTATTGATAATGATAAATAGAATAACCTAATATTAGCTAAGTCCATCAAACAGTTTGGGTTGTCGACAACACCACACCCGCAGCCATACAACATCGGGTGGCTTCACCAGGGAAGAGATCTCCATGTCAACCAGTAGTGTCACCTGTCCTATGGCATCCATCCCTTCAAGGATGTGGTAGTATGTGATGTTGCCCCTTTTGATGTCTGTGATGTGGTTTTAGGCCAACCATATATGTGGAGACGTCATGTTGTCTATGATTCTAGACCCCTTAGTGTCATTATTACTTTGGGAGGTCATCTCTATCGAATACTAAAGGTAGTTCCAACTATTGCTCCACCAAAACAGTGTTACAAGATAATTTCTCATACTGCAAAATTCATCCTCTTCATAATATGTTCAAAGGATGCACATAAGACTGCTACAACCAATGCAACCTCAACACCTTCTATCCAACAAAAACATATTTTTTCTTCACCTACAATGGTGCCTACATAATGTCTCGTCAAAACCAGAGACAAGAGATTGGTGGAGCATCTTCAACCCTGCTAGCAATAGGCTTGTCACAATCTTCCACAGACCAAGCATCACAACTTCTCTAAAAAAGAACACAACTCACCAATATTCAGATTCATAAAATGCTTTCCCCTCTTCCCTGGGCACTCAACACAATAGAGACCATTTCTTCCTAAGGGGGTAGGACTGATCTAACCGGATATTGGTGGCCACCCACCTATTCCAACTGGTACCTTTTGTTAGTTTTTAGTTCAACATGTTATTTTGTACTTGTTTGTAACCAAGGGTTCTACCCTTCCAGGGTTCTTTGAGGCCCTACACATCTTCTAGGTGGATACTAGTGGCCTCCCACCTAATCCAACTAGATTATTTTGTATGTATTCATGTCAGTACATTTTGATGTACTTCTAGGTTAGTTTTGGGGCCCTAAACAATGTTATTTTGGCATTCGATAGTTAAATTTCAGATTTTGATGGAATAATGCATAGTTCTCTAAAATACCTTTCCAACGGGCTATCACATGCCTAAAACAAAGATCATATGCAAAAGTTACGACCCGGGGAAGTTAATGTACTAACCTACCCAAATGGTGCCCACGTCACTTTTGGTGTTTCATCTCCTAGGGTTAGGTTTTTGGATGTCTAGGGTTTTTGCATTCCTATTTAACATAAAAAGGCCTTTAGAGACTCATTGCAATCATCTTTTTGTGAATGAGTGTATATGTCACATCTCTTCTCAGAGATAAAGTATTCACCATTCTAGTGAGTCTTGCACTCAATATTTTTACAGTCTCTTTACAATTATTTCATTAATAGAAATCAAGTATTGTTGAATTTCTCTGTTTTTGGCAATTTTCATGAGTGTCTCATTGTAATGTATATGCTTTTATTTCATTCCGAACATAATCTGGATCATCAACAACCCACCACTTCAATCCACAGGCCTCACAACCCATTTCTTTAGTCGAGAGCTTAAGTTAACCAGTTACAGGTAATCATGAAAACAACAGTAGCATTCAGCTAAGGCATCAACACAATTCAAGTATGGAATAGGTGATGGAAATAACAACAGCCTTTGGGTTTGGTTTAGGCGTTTCCCATAACAGTAAGGTACAGGTGCGCTACTCCTTCCAAGATGGGTACGAGTTACTACTGGTAATGAGAACAATACGGGGTAGCTTCAGGAGTGTGTGCATGATGGAGGGTGCCAATCATACAGAGGTCGACTCATGGTAATATGGTTGAGAGAGTGTGAAATGGAATAATACGCCCCACCTTTATCTGCATGTTCCTTTGATGACATATGGCTCTCAAGGAGATCATTTCTCTCCACCTAGGATTCATTGTCTTTCCCATAAGAACTAAGGATAAAAATAATTATCCTCACCAAAATATTTAGGAATAATATTGCAATATTCCTTTGGTAGTAAGCCCTCAAGATTAGCCGTTTTTCCTAGTCTATTATCCCCTCTTTTTCCCTTCCTAGTGGATTTTATTTCCCCATACTCTTTTATTGTGTCCGTTCTACACACAACAATGTCTTATATTAATGATATGATTGTTTACATATATAAAAATAGGCTCATTGGCGTTTAGAATCTAGGCTCTTCGCCCTAATGATCACATAAGACTCCTGGCTTATAATCATTTGGCTCACCATCCTATAAAACCTATTTAAAATTCAACTAGGGCTCGGTCTTACGGGTATTACATTCCCCTCCCATTATTTTTGCATTGTCCTCAGTGCAATACATATATACCTTTAACACCAAGATTTTCAAAAATATTCAAAAAGATGTGGGTATTCTTCCTGCATAGCATCCTTGTGCTCCCAAGTTGCATCCTTAGGACCGTACCAAGTCCATTGGACCTTTACTATATCTATGTCTCGATTATGGAGCTTGTTGATCTTACGGTCTAGTATGCACACCAGATGCACTTGAAAAGTGCCTTCTTTCTCCACCTCAATCACATTCCAATCAATAAAATTATTAGCACCAAGTATATACTTTTTTAGCAATGACACATGGAATACATTATGAATTGACATTGATGCAGGTAATGCAAGAATATAATCTACAGGTCCAATCCTCTCTAGGATTTCAAATGGCCCACAATAATGAGCTACCAACTTTGAACAATTTCCCAACTTCATGGGAACTTCTATTGGCCTTCACTTTCAAGAATACATGATCACCCACTTTAAATTCCCTATGAGTTCTACCCTTATCAGCATAACTTTTCTTCCTATCTTGAGTAGCCTTTAAGTTCTACATTACTTTTGACATATTCTCTTCCATTTCCTTGAGTAATTCTGGCCCAACCACTGCTCTATTTGTTGGGTTATCCCAACTTACTGGTGTGTTGCACCTTCTTCCATAAAGTGCCTCAAATGGGCTCATCTTTAGAGATGCTTGGTACCCATTGTTGTAAGAAAACTCTACCAAGTGTATATAGTCTTCCCATTTTGATGGTTTATCCATCACATACATCCTCAACATATCCTCGATCACTTTATTCACCCTTTCTTCTTTCCCATTAGATTCTGGATGATAAGCTATGCTAAAATTCAAATTTGTTCCAAATCCTTTAAATAATATTTTCTAGAAATTTGATGTGAATTTTAGATCTCTTTCAAAAACAATTGTCTTCGGTATACCATGCAATTGATCAATTTCCCTCATATAAATATCAACAACGTTAGTTTCTTTGTGAGTGAGTTTCACTGGAATGAAATGGGGAGCTTTGGTACGCTTTTTCACAACTACCATTATAGAATCATGTTGCTTTCTTATTCTGGGAAGTTTGGTGATGAAGTCCATTATTACCACATCCCATTTCCACTCAGGAATGGGTAATGGTTGCAGTAACCCAGTTGGGTGTCTATGCTCATCTTTGACCTTTTCACACTCCAAACATTTGGCAATGTACCCAACAACTTTCTTCTTCATTCCTGGCAAATAATATTGTCTTTTGACTATTGCAATTGTTTTTTGATACCCTAGGTGTCCAGCATAAGGTACATTATGTATTTCTCTCAATATCATATGTTTTCAATTCTTGGGAATTTGGTACATAGATTCTTCTTCTGTACATGAGAATTTCATCATTCTTCAACTTTTAGTCCTCAATTTTTGGTTGTAAATTACCTTGTTATATTTTTTCCACTGATTCCATGTAATGAAAATATGATTTTGCAACCTTTGATATTTTTTCCTTCAAATCTGATTGGTACATGTTGATGGTTGTATAATGCATCTCCTGCACTCTTTTGCTGAGTGCATTATCCACCTTGTTCTCTTTCCCTTTGATATGTTTTATATCAAAGTCATATTCACTGAGAAATTTCAACCGCCTACTCTTCCTGGCATTTAGAGTTGCTTGATCAAATAAATATTTCAGAACATTATGGCCTATCCTTAGCTTAAACATTTTTCCCATGAGGTAGTGCCTTCACTTCTTCAAGGCATGCACTATGGCTGCCAACTCCAAATCATGAGTGGCATAATTCCTTTCATGCTCCTTCAACTTCCTTTCTTCATAACATACAACATACCCATTTTGACTAAGGGCTCCACCAAGGAATGTTTTACATACATATGTGCATACCATGAAATATTCATTTGGATAAGAAATCCTTAGAATTGGAACATTGGTTAATAATTTCTTCAAGTGTTCAAAGCTCTTTTCACAATCTACTTTCCGCTAAAACTTAACTCCCTTCTTTTGTAAGGAAGTGATCGGGTGTGAAATTTTTGAGAATCTTGTAATAAATCTTTTGTAGTATCCTGCAAGACCCATGAAAAATCTAACTTCTGCCACATTCTTAGGTGCTAACCATTCTTTAATGGCCTCAATATTTCCAGGATCCACTGCTATCCCTTCCTCAGCTATCATATGCCCCAAATAATGAATTTGGTTCTGATAAAATGAGCACTTGCTCAATTTGGAATACAACTGAAGCTCCCTTAATACCTGTAATACCATCTTCAAGTGTTGCTCATGCTCTTCTTCTGACTTGGAATATATAAGAATGTCATCAAAAAATACAATGACAAACTTATCCAGGTATTCTATGAAAATTCCATTCATTAAACACATGAAAATAGCTAGTGCATTTGATAACCCAAAGCACCACTGTGAAATCATAATGGCCATACCTGGTTCGGAAAGTAGTCATGTTGATGTCTATTATGAACATAAATATACACATAAATAGATATTCATAACATAATAACTAATTAGTAAATAATAATTATTAATAATGAAAGGGCATGTCTCTAAGAACATGACTATTGGTTAAGGGCACCCTTGCATGGGTATATTCTCAATTGTATATCATCTTATCTTATCTATTCATATTTTATACATTTATACATTATTCCTAAATGAATTATTGTGTTATATTCCAAGTATTTTGGATAATTATTGTGTGAGCGAACTTTGTTCGTCTCATTTGGTATCAGAGATGCATTTTTCTAATCTTGTCCCTTGGCCACTTTCTTTATCAGATCTTGTCTGAATTGACTTTTAGCTAACCCCATCATTTCAGAGTTCCTCTGAGAAATTTGGTGTTTGACCACCAACTAGACCTTTGGCCATTCAAATTTTCAAAGTTCTTAGGAACTTCGGCCTTTGACCAATTCAAACCTTTGGCCATATAAAACTCAGGATTTTGTTGAAGAACATTTCGCTGCCAAGAAATCAAGAAAAATATATATAACATAAAATCTGTTATAAAAAGAACTATTAAAAAAAAAAATTGATTGAAATCATTGAATTCATGAGTACTTATTATTGTGGGGTAGAGCATCACAACATAATCTACCAACCACCAAAACCCACATCTGTAACCAGTGCCTATGAATCTCGGTTGCAAGGATCCAGGGAAAGTTAAAAAAAAAAAATTCAATCCAAGAAGCCTTTCGTACATCGAGGATCGGTGTAGAAGAAGCAATAACCATATTAAAATTGAAGGGACCGTTCAACTCTATGTGAATTTGAAGAATCATATTTCTTTCCTAGATAGCATCAGTCCGTCGTACATTCCAAGTTCCAACCATCTTTAAGAAAACCACATTTAATTAATTGCATATATGTACATTTTTTTAAACCATACAACAATGACTTAATTGAAGACAACAACCATCAATTAATAAATTAAATGAGTACGTGTTCCTTGTTTTCCATCTGTAGAGTCACATTTTTTTTAAATCACCAACCGTACCACGACAGTTTAATTTTGTACAGCCGTTGAATTTCAGAGTTGTACCGTAAGATCAATTTAACCGGTTATTGTGATTGGTTCACTACATTCGGTATCTTATTTTGTTTGGCGTAAGATTTAAACCATACGACGGTTCATTTCTCTAATTCGAGGGTTATGAGAATTACTTAATAAAAGTACATAAGGAATATATTCCAATATATCATTTCAATATAAATCTCAATATATATATCAAGGCAAAAGTTATTTTAAGTTGAATACAATGAAGTAATTTAGGGAAGGCACCAGATTTTAATATTGAAGGGAAATTAATAAAGTGGTTTCATTAAAGATTAACAGTCGTTTTTATTTTTCTAATCCAAAAGGAGTTAAAAGGTTGCAATTAATTAAGGCCTTTTATAAAATAAATCCATATATCCTAACTATATCTCCTAATCTCCTAAGTTAGAAAGTTAAAAGATAGAAAAAAAGGAATAGTCTATTTGGCGTTAAGGTAATTTTATAAAAAGGTCAATTATAAGAAAAAAAAAAGAATATATAATAAAAAAAAAAGAAAAAAAAAGGATTATTATATTTTTAAGTGAAGGACTGTTAGAAAAAAAGAAAAAGTTCTAAGACAATCTCAATTTATATAAAAGGAGTATAAGGAAAATGATTGAAGAAACATTTAAAAATCATTTATTATGGAAGAATATCAAGATAATTCAGAAATATAATCACGAATATTGGAAGGAGAAGTAGGACATTATAAAGCGAGCAATAAAAAATTACAATTTGAAATTGAGAAGGAAAAATATTTTAATGGGTTAACACAGAAAAATAATCGCTACTTCAAAGAGCGTATTCGAGAAGTTATTGCAGAAAATGAAGAACTAAAGACCAAAAGACAAAACATGGAACAAGATTTACTAGAGCGAGATGAATAAATATTACGATTAAAAAATCATAATCAAAATTTACTAGTTAAAATCATAAAGTTAAAAAACAAGAAGCAAGGGAATACAAATTTAGAACAAGAAAATCAAGGTCTCAAGGAGAAATCAACTGAAAAGGAGGAAGAAATATCCTTCCTATGGAACCTTAACCAGAAGTTACTTGAACAAATTAAAATATTAAAGGATGAAAGAAAGGAGAACCTAGAATTAGAAAAAGACAATAGGTCAAAAAATAAGGAAGAACTTTTACGATTAAAACGACATAATCAAGATTTATTAACTCAGATTAAAAAGTTGAAGAATGATAAGAAGACTTTACAAGAAAAGATAGATCACAAAACATCATCATTCGGTAAGGAAACGATGACAGACCCAATCAACCTTACAACTCAAAAGGAGGAAAATCCAACTGATGTAAAGAAGTTTTTAAATGTCAAAGTACAAACAAGCCAGAGATATGAAGAAAACTCAATTCCAAAAGTTAATCAAGAAAAAGCTATGAGTATACGAAGTAAAGATCAAGTTGTGAGGATGGCTTATCAACATCCTAATCACAAAATTCGATACTTCAATTGATCAATGTATCAACAGAAACAAATGACCACTGTGTTAAATAATATTACTTCCCCTACAAGTGCGGGTCAAAATAGAAGCGATCATGGGAGTAGAAATGTATCAAGTTCTTTCCAAAAACCCTATAAAAACCCAAATCCGCAGAAGATCGAATTAGGATGGGCAGACTCCTTTACAATTTGACAGTTTTTCTTAGTGCTCAGAAGATGCTATCGTCTCATGTCCTCAACGATTACTAAATCAATAATGAAGAAGCATGAGACAATAATTACAAGCTAGAGCAAGAGATGAGTCTTCCATAAAGTATGCTTTGAGAACAAAGCATTTTTAAGGGGAAGGCAATGTTATGAACATAAATATACACATAAATAGATATTCATAACATAATAACTAATTAATAAATAATAATTATTAATAATGAAAGGGAATGTGTCTAAGGACATGACTATTGGTTAAGGGCACCCCTGTGTGGGTATATAAACGAGCCCTCATTCTCAATTCTATATCATCTTATCTTATCTATTCATATTTTATACATTCATACATTATTCCTAAATGGATTATTGTGTTATATTCCAACTATTTTGGATAATTCTTGTGTGAGCAAACTTTGTTCGTCTCAATGTCTTCATATTTAATTCTTATCTGATGATAACCTGACCTAAGGTCAATATTGGAGAACATTTTTTCATTCTTCAACTAATCAAAGAGCTCATCGATCCTTGGCAAAGTATACTTATTCTTTACAGTTACTTTGTTCAACTGCCTGAATTTTATGTAGAGTATTAAAGCTCCATCCTTCTTCTTCACAAATAAAATTAGTGTTAATACTCTGTAAATTCCCAGAGGTTGTCAGAGTAGAAGAAATTTACAAGAGGTAACTTTATCCAACCACTTTGAAACTGGAATCTATCCCTATCGGCTTCAGAGAGGGATCTCTCTGTATGATTTAGCTATGTTTTAACAAGATTGAAAAGGTTTGTTGTTGTTTTTGTTAAGTTGGCTGAAAGGGGTTTACGCCTCTGTTGGGTTATGGGGTCTGTATTATAAAGATAGAAATCTAAACAGAAACTAAAATATTCTTTTCACAGGGAAAGATAATGTATTCATTGGATTCTTTAGCAGTAAAATGATGAAAAGCAGAAAAAATGAGAATATCAATTAAAGTAAAGAAGCATTTAAGAATTTCTTCACTGTAATATTAGAAAGATAAACATTAAGATCTTTCAAAGCTGGAAACAGGGTATACAAATATAAATCCTGCAACATGCGCTACTTTAAAAGATTAGATTAGAAAACAATATGACAACTGAGAGAGAAAAACATTTAACATAGAAAAGAAAACATCACCAACGAATAACACATGAGAATCCTGCGAAACATCCCTTTGTATTACTGGAAGATCTCTTGATAAAAATTACAGTCTTTCTGGCTTACAGGGCATAAAGATCAACCCTCGGTACTTCAAAGTTTAAAATATTTATAATAAAAAATTACATGCGATCCTGTCATTAAATATCAGGACGTGGCAGTTCTAAATTTAGCTAACTAACTCAACAAGATACAAAAATTCAGGACCTGTTTGATGATGTGTTGAAATCTTCATGCTGATTTTTGGGGTAAACCATTGGTGAGTCCTCTGTATGACTTCACCTGATTAGATTGTTGATTGGACTTGGACACCTCAGCTCTTACTCAATCAAATTGCATAAATCTTCCTATAGAAGGTGATTGGGAA
>JZKD02S2028973.1:15568-34416 GCA_000966675.3 Picea glauca
GGGTCCAGAAAGACTTGTCAACCATATATCTAGGCGCCCACTCTCCATCCGTTCATCTATGCGCTTTCTTTACTCTGTGAGCGCAAAGTCATATTTTCTCTGAAACTTAGGATAAGTGCATTATGTGGGTTCACCCAAGCTTTCTTTGTTTCTTATCACCATGGGGGTTAGACATCAAACCTTTAAAACACCAAAGATATGGTTCAACATCGTTCATCATGCATATTTTATTAAGATAAATCAAAACACCTTATGTTCTAACCTAATTACCTGTGACATTTAGCCCAGACTAAACTATTGGACTAAGAAATTACTCTATCCTGGGGTTATTTGACCAAGATTAGGCAGTTTGGTCAAATTTATTCACTAGCTAACCTAATTCGCTTGGCTAAGATTAAAAAGTTTAGCCAAGCTTATTCACTACTCCTATCAACATCAATTTAAAGGACTTGGCCATGCTTAAACTATATGGACCAAATATTTGTTATTGCATGGGGCTCTATTGAATTTCTTTTATGCCCTCTTTTATTCTTTTTCTTTCTTTTTCTTTTTCTTTTCTTTTCTTTTCTTTTTTCTTTTCTTTTTTCTCAAATTATTTACAGAATGGAAAATCATTTGAAAAAAAAAACATTAAAGTGATAACATTTCAGTCACCAGTTGATGCTATAAATTATAGGGTTATAACAGTGGCTCCACCTGGGGATGGTACTCTCCTTGTGAAGTGCCAAGAATCCTGTTTCCTGATGTTCTGAAAAAATTTCTTCACAGTAGCCTTTGTTGTTTGATTTGTTTTATTTTTGAAAATTTGATGATAATGTTTAGTGACTTAGGGCCTTCTCTACGGGCTTCAAGCATCTGATCAAAGCTATTCACTCAAAAACTTGTAAGAAAAATGAAATATTTGTACACTGGAAAGGTGTGACTGAAGGTCCCTACTGAGGAGGTGAATAGTGCTTCAGCATTTTGCGATTCACAGGTCCTCCTAGGAGATTGGTCCCATTGTTGTTATTGAGCAGGAAAGCATTATTCCTTCTGAATGCATGAATTATATAAGGTCCCTTCCATAAACTGTAAAATTTTCCATGCTTCCCCTTATCTTCATTTTGGGCATCCCATCTTAGAACCAGGTCACCAAGCTCAAAGTCGTCTTCTTTAGTTCTTTTATCAAAGATCTTTTTTATGCTCTTCTGGACCACCTGAGTTTTGTTGTATATTTCTTCTCTGGACTGCTACAAGTGGATCATCTGGTTTATCCTTCTTTGGGAGTCGTTTGGCTCGGCTTGCATCTCTTGCAGCAGTTTCATGATAGGAACCCCTAAGGAGGTAGGAAAAACTACTTCAGTGCCATAGACCAATTGATATGGGGACATACCAATTGACCTCTTGGTGGTCAGTCTGTCGGCCCATAGTGGGAACACCAGCTTGTTATGCCATGACTTTTTTTTTTCTTGCAACATTTTCTTAATAATGTTCACCAAGGTTTTATTGGATGACTCTGCCAGCCCGTTTCCCTGAGGGTAACAAGATGTGGAATGTCCCAAACCAATATGATATTGGTTGCAAAAATCTATGAGCTTCTTAGATCAGAAATAAGTTGCATTGTCATTCATAATATTTTTAGGACACCCAAAATGAGACAAGATATTATTTTCTAGAAATTTAATAATGACAGAATCAATATCTTGCCTGCTTGGTACAACTTCGATCCATTTTGTGAAATAGTCTGTAGCAATAAGAATCCACCTGTGCTAGCCCGAAGAGGGAGGATGTATTTCTTTGATAAATTCTAATCCCCATTGCTGGAAAGGAGATTCAACAAAGATCAATTTCAGGGGCAAAGGGAGGAGCTTCCTTCTGCCCTCGAACACCTGACATTTATATGAAGTCACCTTCTGATGCACATCAACAAATAGTGTAGGCCAATAAAACCTAGCTCTGATAATTTTATTAGCTGTGGTCTTCCAGCTAAAGTGACCACCATAGTCTCTTGCATGAAAATCCTGCAAAACTTTTTCAACTTCATCCTTTAACAGACAATTCAACAAACTACCTCCATGATCCTTCCAATAAAGATTGCCTTCTAGAATGCAAAATTTTAATTCTTTCAATTTCAAAAACCTAGCTTTAGTTTTGGTCAGACCAGGGGGAGCTTGTAAGTTATGCAAAACAAATATCAGGTCTGCATACCATGTAGAGTTTAGAAATACCTCTTTCACACTTGGAGTTGCCTGCTCTCCCTGTTCATCTACTACAACTAAGAAATTAATATCAAGAGAATGGAAATTAGACTCAGCCATTAAATTTTCTAGACGTTGACCTTTAATCAGTTTAGTAGGCTTAATCTCTATGTCATACTCCAGAATAATAGCAATCCATTTTCCTCTTCTGCCATCTGGATTGTCCTGGGTTAAAATGTCCTTTACTACTGTGTTTGGAATGTATGCGATGGTGTGGGAATGGAGAATATATACCCTAAAATCCTTTATGTCTTTTACCAGGGAAAAAGCTTGTTTCTCCATTATTTTATAATTCAAAGAAGCATCTCTTAAAGATTTACTGAAAAAGGCTATGGGCTGTTCATACCCTTCGTTGTTTTTCTATAGTAATACTGTTGCAATGGTATGTTCAAAAGCGAAAGAAAAAAGGTAAAAATCCTTGGTGAAGTAAGGACTGATCAAGACTCGAGCCTGTGTGAGTGCATGTTTAACTTGTTCAAAAGACTGCTTGGATTTAGAGTCCCATTTTATTTTTGTGTCCTTTTTTAACATGTTGGTGATGTTCCTGAGAAGCTCAGCCAGGTTAGGTATGAATCTTCTCAAAAAGTTTATTTTTCCAATGAAAGATTGTAACTCTTTGATATTCCTTGGGTGTTCCAGTTTCTGAATGGCTTCTATTCTGCTGGGATCTATCTTAATTCCTTCCTTAGAGATTATGTTCCTCAACAGTTTACCTTCCTCTAATCCAAAAAGGATTTTCTTAGGATTCAAAGAAATCCCAAATTTCCTGCATTTCTCAAACACTCGTTTGAGATGTCATAAGTGCTCGTCATCGGATTGGGAATAAACAGTTACATCGTCCAGATAAATGACAATAAATCTACCAAGTTATTCCACAAAAGCGATGTCCATCACTCTTTGGAAAGTGTCCCCAACGTTCATCAACCCGAAAGGCATTTTCACGTACATGAAGATACCCCAAGGTGTTGTGACGTTTGTTTTCTCTTGGTCATCTAGATGAACGAGAACTTGGTTATAGCCTGAGAAACCATCCAGTAAGGAGATTTGGCTGGATCCAACTACCTTTTGTAATATGTGGTCCATTTTTGGCAATGGGTAGTTGTCTTTTAGGGAAACCTTGTTCATATTTCAGAAATCAATGCAAAGCCTGATTTCCCCAGTTTTCTTTCGGGTTGGGACTAGATTTGAAACCCATTTGGAAAATCGTAAGGGGAATATGATTTTAGCATCATACATCTTTTTGATTTCTTTTTCTATCAGGGGAAGTAACTTGGGATTGATTCTCCTAAGTTTATGTCTGAAAGGTTTTTGATATTCTTTTATCGAGATCCTATGTTGAATGATGCTTGTGTCATAAGNACTACTGTGTTTGGAATGTATGCGATGGTGTGGGAATGGAGAATATATACCCTAAAATCCTTTATGTCTTTTACCAGGGAAAAAGCTTGTTTCTCCATTATTTTATAATTCAAAGCAGCATCTCTTAAAGATTTACTAAAAAAGGCTATGGGCTGTTCATACCCTTCGTTGTTTTTCTATAGTAATACTGTTGCAATGGTATGTTCAAAAGCGAAAGAAAAAAGGTAAAAATCCTTGGTGAAGTAAGGATTGATCAAGACTCTAGCCCGTGTGAGTGCATGTTTAACTTGTTCAAAAGACTGCTTGGATTTAGAGTCCCATTTTATTTTTGTGTCCTTTTTTAACATGTTGGTAATGTTCCTGAGAAGCTCAGCCAGGTTAGGTATGAATCTTCTCAAAAAGTTTATTTTTCCAATGAAAGATTGTAACTCTTTGATATTCCTTGGGTGTTCCAGTTTCTGAATGACTTCTATTCTGCTGGGATCTATCTTAATTCCTTCCTTAGAGATTATGTGCCCCAACAGTTTACCTTCCTCTAATCCAAAAAGGATTTTCTTAGGATTCAAAGAAATCCCAAATTTCCTGCATTTCTCAAACACTCGTTTGAGATGTCGTAAGTGCTCGTCATCGGATTGGGAATAAACAGTTACGTCGTCCAGATAAATGACAATAAGTCTACCAAGTTATTCCACAAAAGCGATTTCCATCACTCTTTGGAAAGTGTCCCCAGCGTTCATCAACCCGAAAGGCATTTTCACGTACATGAAGATACCCCAAGGTGTTGTGACGTTTGTTTTCTCTTGGTCATCTAGATGAACGAGAACCTGGTTATAGCCTGAGAAACCATCCAGTAAGGAGATTTGGCTGGATCCAACTACCTTTTGTAATATGTGGTCCATTTTTGGCAATGGGTAGTTGTCTTTTAGGGAAATCTTGTTCAGATTTCAGAAATCAATGCAAAGCCTGATTTCCCCAGTTTTCTTTCGGGTTGGGACTAGATTTGAAACCCATTTGGAAAATCGTAAGGGGAATATGATTTTAGCATCATACATCTTTTTGATTTCTTTTTCTATCAGGGGAAGTAACTTGGGATTGATTCTCCTAAGTTTATGTCTGAAAGGTTTTTGATATTCTTTTATCGAGATCCTATGTTGAATGATGCTTGTGTCATAAGATTTTAAGTTTTCATAACCCCAAGCAAACATGTCCGCATATTCCTTGAAAATTTCAATGTATTTGAGTTTCTTCTTAGGAGGTAAAGATTTGGAAAGTTTTACTATCATGGGTTTCTCTTATGTCCCTATGTTACAGTCTTCAACCTCTTTACCACTAGCTTCAATTTTAGGCTTTTTAGCTACATCATTAAAATCAAATAAGTCTTCTAACGAAACTAAACCCCTAGGAAAAACATTACTCTTTAAATGCAAAACATCAGACTCTATCTCATATTCAACTAACTCTCCTGAATCTATTTCATTTACACTATCATTTCCAAAAATAGATTTGTCCACATTTTCATCATCATTTTCTAAGTCTATTTTTGTACACTCGAAATCATTTTTACATTGTAGAAAATATTCAATTTGATCATCGTTCCCAAATACCTGCCAGTATCTGATGTTGTCTGGGATAGTTAGTCTGCACTTCACCTCCACCGTGTATGGGCAAGTGGAACGAAAAGGTATCTTGCATGTAGTTGTTGACATAGCTAACCCATCTGCTAAAATGTTATGTCCCTTAAGCATCACCTACAAATCAACTTCAGTGAAACATTTAAGGGCATCCAAAACAACATTTCTATAATCTATAAGCCTGGGATGTTTTGCTGCATACTCACCTTTAATTTGTTTGATAATTAATTCTGAATCGCCTCTTACCATGATTTGTTTGGCACCAACCTTCTTTAGTAGTTTGAGGCCGAGCATCAAAGCTTCATACTCGGCTATGTTGTTAGTGAATTGAAAATTCAATTTGTACGAATGGTTTTATGAATACCTGGATTTGTGATTCTGCAACCAAACTCCTGCTCCAACTCCTTCTTTTCTTACAACTCCATCGAAGTCCATTCTCCAGAAATCTGTTGGCAATTCTTCACTTATTACGAGTTTCTTTCCTTTTGCCTCAGTGATTTCTTGGCCTTTGTTTAGGTCAAATGTATCTTCTTCCAGCTGAGCAAGTTGTTCTCCCATATCACCATCATTATACAGGATGAAAGAATCTAGATCGGAGTGAGCAGAGTACAGAGGATAGTTATGGGGCTTTTCTTGGATGCTGACCAAATATTTCATCAACGTCTCTCTGTACAGTGTTCTCTTTTGTCCGAATACTGGGATGGTGGTGTATGACATATCCAACTGCAAAGTTCCTTTCAAATTGGCCCCCCAAGAGATGGATAGCAACATACCATATTTCGAAGGAATTTCTGCAACCACAACATCCATAACCATGCTTTTTGCTAGAATCTGAACTAGGGTGATGCATAATTCTTTGATTAACCCGATACATCGGACTTTGATGGAGTCAAAAGAATGTAAATCCTTGTAAGGTATGGTGACCTCGAGTCCCAGTTTTTCCATCACTGCTTTAGGCATCAGGTTATGTGAAGCACCCAAATATAACATAGCATTGTGCAGAATCAGGTCATGTATATTGAGGCTAATGTAAAAAGGAGCGTCAACACTAGTGTTAGTTTGACCATCATTTTTAGGACCAAACAAGAGTTCAGCTTGATCATCGGTAAGATTTACTGTGTCTAAATGATTCGCAGATCCAACAGTTAAGGCCTTTGTGCCTATCTCAGGCTTAATGCTCAACGCTTTGATCACCTGCGATCGGTAAGCATTCTTACTCATCAACTCAGAAAGGGGAATGTGAATTTTCACTTTGGATAATTCCCCTTCGAGGTTGAAAGGAGTAGGTGCTCTTCTTTAGATCAACAATTATGATATGTCCACCATAGGTTTTTGGGCAGAAGTGTTTGGTCGGTTGGTTGATGAAACATCAGTTTGTGTTGATATTTGTAGAATGGTAGGGTTTCTTTTTAATGGAGTTTCAACATTACCTTTCTCGGGGATATTTTTGGTAGAAGGTTCAGGAGCTTTCTTGGTTTGGAATGTTTTCTTCGTTTCGGTTACCTTTTTGGGGGAATTTTCATCTGTCTTTTTACTTCGCAGATTGTACTTCCTGTGTACCTCCATAATGGAATTTTCAAATGCCTTTTGTTCAGTCTCTTTGGCTTCCTCAGTCACCTCTGTTTGAGAAACAATGAAAAGTTTTTTCTCTTCCTGAGTAAGAAAAATGTATTTAATATCATGAATGCCCATGAGGTTTATGTGTGTGTCTTCTAATTATTCAATTACCTCCTCACCTTCGTTGAAATAATTTTCCTATAGGTGTGGTCTGATCTGTTGATCAGGACCCCTCTATTCTCTTTGATCCCTAGGATCTCTCTGCCTGATTTGAGGATGATTTCTTCTGAAGTTAGGATTCTGAATTTGTGGAGCAGGTTGGTTTTCTCTAGGAGGATTTCTTTTGGCTACAGTAAGTCTCTCCATCATCCTCTCCATTTCTCTAGCTAAGGAATCTAGTTTGGCATCAAAAGAATATGTGGAAGGTTCCTCTTTAATCGTGACTCTCCTTTCAGTTCTTTGTCATTCCCTTTTAGCCAAAAGGTTGGCCTCTACACTTATTGCGCTTTTCTGAATGTCCTCTAGAGTGATGGAGTTTCTTTCCCTCAATTGATATGACATATCAACGTCAGGGAATTTTATCAGTGTCAAACCTTGTGGGGGTTTAATATCAGCTGGAATCGCATTGTACAGATTGTTGAAGTGGGTGTAGTAGTCTTTCACTCTCTCTCCTTGATTCCTTCTGATGTTTTCATATTCTAACAAGATCTGGAGAGGATTTTTCTTTACCTCCCATCTGTCCAGAAAAATTCTTTGAAACGCTGTAAGGTCAACCACTGAAGCAACTCGTAATCCTTTGTACCATTTCTTAATGTCCCCAATCAAAATCTGTGCAAAGAGTCTCATTTGAACGTCAACTTCATCCACTTCCTGCAAGTCAAAAGAGTCATTCATTTTATCATTGTGTTGTTGTGCATTCAAGGGCCCTGTACCATCAAACTGTGGGAGTCTCGTTTGATAATATTGGGGAATATCGTGAAGAGGTGTGACCAGCACCAAGGGAGCATATCTGGCTACCATGATGGGTGGAGGAGGTGGGACAACAATCTGGATGATAGGTGGGGCGGTGGCAAAGGACGAGAAGGATGAGGGACTAGCTGGCACAAAGTGAGCGGTTTGAGGTTTTGCAGTGGGAGATAGTGTTTCAGGGGTCCAGGGTTGCAGGATGGTTGGATCTAAAACGGTTTCAGTCACAAAGCTATCAGATTTCGTTCTAAAGAGGCTTTGTTCAAAAATGGTTTCAAAGTCGAGATATTGAAGGGCAACAAGTTATTTTGGAAGAGAAGGGGACCTGTGAAGGGGACTATGACTCCCTGAACCTTCTGGAATGGTCTTCTTTCTCAGTAACTGTTCTGGATTATCAGTTTCTATCGCAGGTTCCGAGTCTCGGTGGGATCAAGTATAAGCTCTTTCAGAGACAGATTTTTTTAATTTTTATATATTTTTAATTCGAAATTACTATGTACAAGCACTTAACAACCTTTGAACATTATTGCTTTCTCAGATTTATGGTTTGTTCAGAAACAAAGTTTTCTTCTAGGGAAAAAGAAACCATGGGGTTGAATCTTTTTTTAGTGTCCCCAGTGGAGTCACCACTATGTTAACGCTCTGTAAATTCCCAGAGGTTGTCAGAGTAGAAGAAATTTACAAGAGGTAACTTTATCCAACCACTTCGAAACTGGAATCTAGCCCTGCCATCTTCAGAGAGGGATCTCTTTGTATGATTTAGCTATGTTTTAACTTGAAGATATTAGGATAGTTAAACAAAATAAGATTGAAAAGGTTTGTTGTTGTTTTTGTTAAGTTGGTTGAAAGGGGTTTACGCCTCCGTTGGGTTATGGGGTATGTATTATAAATATAGATATCTAAACAAAAACTAAAAGATTCTTTTCACATGGAAAGATAATGCATTCATTGGATTCTTTAGCAGTAAAATGATGAAAAGAAGAAAAAATGAGAATATCAATTAAAGTAAAGAAGCATTTAAGAATTTCTTCACTGTAATATCAGAAAGATAAACATTAAGATCTTTCAAAGCCGAAAACAGAATATACAAAGATAAATTCTGCAAGATGTGCTACTTTAAAAGCTTAGATTAGAAAACAATATGACAACTAAGAGAGAAAAACATTTAACATAGAAAATAAAACATCACTAATGAATAACACACTTGAATCCTGTGAAACGTCCCTTTGTATTATTGGAAGATCTCTTGATAAAAATTATAGTCTTTCTGGCTTACAGGGCGTAAAGATCAACCCTCGGTAATTCAAAGTTTGAAATATTTATAATAAAAAATTACATACGATCCTGTCATTAAATATCCGGACATGGTAGTTCTAAATTTAGCTAACTAACTCAACAAGATACAAAAATTTAGGAACTGTTTGATGATGTGTTGAAATCTTCATGCTGATTTCTGGGGTAAACCATTGGTGAGTCCTCTGCACGACTTCGCCTGATTAGATTGCTGACTGGGCTTGGACACCTCAGCTCTTACTCAATCAAATTGCATAACTCTTCCCATCGAAGGTTACTGGGAATGCCAACTTTGAGTAGTCTTCGGTATACTTCATCCATCTTTGTATACTTGGCAAAAGTTGGTTTGACGATGAAGATGTACCAGATCTCATGTTGTATACTAATGTCTGACTGTAAAGATTCTAAGAACACCTTGCCTGTGATACTGTATTGGATTCTCGATAATTTCGAACTAAAATTAGCCACGATGGATAATTTCTTTTTATAACCAGACAGTGTCATTAACTTGTCATTTATGACCCTTAAGACAAGGAGGCCTTTGTTTTGTAGAGCTTCAATTTTGCTGAAAAATCTTTGCACTCCTATGTCCATAGTCTGGACTTTTTCCTCCAGCTGTAGCATCGGTCCTCTTTTGGTTAGGACCCTTTTTATATTGAGGATAGTTTATGTCCTATATTCAATTTTCAAATTCTCCTACTCTTCTCTGGTTTTTGAATTCAGGAATTTAATGATCTCAGCGGCTTCTATGGGCATCTCTCCTAGTTCTGCTCTTATTTTCTCAATAGCCTCCTTGCTTCTTTGCACTAGTTCATTTTTCTTGAACATGATTTGTACCATAGGCCAAATTTCATTTACAGACTTGGTGATACCCATCCAGACACTTTCCTTGACCTCAACAAGTGTTTTTCCTGCCACTGTTTGATTCTAAAGCTCTTGCAATTCCTATTTGAGCTTGTCTAATGTTTGTTTCTCCTTGGAGTAGCTGGTTTGGTAAGAAGACTTGAGTTCCTGAAGTTTCTCAACCTCCTTTTTAAGTCTACTAATCTTTGTCTCTTGCAAATTCATCTCTTCCATGGATTTCGCCAGTTCTACTGTCTTCTCCAGAGCTGTTAGTGGACTTGTTGATGGAATCTCTGTTGTAGATGGTGTGCTTACTCCTGTGAGTGGAACTGCGATCAATGGAATGACTTCCATGGGATTTTATTGTTCCTTCTCTTTCAATAAACTTTCCAGTTCTGCTTCCATCTCTTTAAACTATGCATTCTGCTCCACGATCAACTTGAGCATCTGATCCTTTTCACCTTATGTCTTGGCTATCTCCTTTTCCTGTGCATCTTCCGTTGGTGGCAGTTTCAACTATTTCCTCAGAGATTCTATATCAACATTTTTCTTTTTGAACATATCCTCAACTGCTTTCACATTCGAGAGGTCATACCTGATCTTGAGGACCAATTCTTCCAACGTCTTCATTCTATTATATTTTGCAAAGGATGATATCTTTTCTAATTTTAGTTGTGTCTGAACATTACTCAGAGATACCTATAATTTAGCAGGCAAAGTAGAAGCATTTGACAATGTGGAGAAAACCATTTCTCTAGTTTTCCTGTGCAGATCCATCTGATCAGCATGATGCACATCTCTAGTATGAAACTTGAATGTTGCTCTTTTGTAATCAGTGATGGATTTTGGGTCCGACACTTGTGCCTGCAGAAAATCCATGTTCATTCTACCCTTCTCTATATCAAATGCAGACAATAGTCTATGATGTGCAGTTGAAGTCTGTTTCCAAAATTGAGCATAAGTATTGCTGGTCAGTGTCTCATTCTTCTTTTTGATCAGGTCATACTTCTCAAAAACACTCAATTTTGGTCCTACTTTGCTCGTCTATTCAACTGGTGGAGTATTCATGGGATTCTTAGGAAATAATGTAGACATGATCTGCTTGCTTCTTGTGCTAAGAAGTGATCGATCATATTTCATAGTTTCAGTGGATTGGATTCCCTTTTCACCAGCCATGTCAGGTGTGTGACTAGATTTTGGCCTTTTGGTGTGTAATTGAAAATCTCCAGCCGAGACTTCTGTGACGGAAGGTGAAGTATCTTTCTTGGATATTTTCTCTTTGGGAACCTATGGTGTAGTTGTCTCTGAGATGGTGACCGAAGGTTCCTGCTATTCTATCTCTACCAGAGTGTTCGGCTCCCATTCTGTTTGATTTGTGAATTCCTCTATCTTAGGATTGGGTGTATGAACATATGGAATATTTTTATTTTTAGCCCTCATTTCAGAAATTATCCCACACGGATCATATTTCCATAGGAAACTAATATGAAACTTCATTTATTTCAACAGTCTGTTTGCTTCCTCCCTGGCACCTTGGCTATTGCAGATGAAAGACCATATTTGCCCTTTAATTCTAAGCTATTGTTTCTTTTTCAGAGACACAAAATATATGCCATCTGAGTTAATCATTTTCCTTATATACTCCAGGGAAAATATCCTCACGGGTAGATACTTGGGCAATTTGTATGGAGCTAACTCGCATCCATATACTCTGATCTCTGTGTGATTTTGGTAAAGATACCAGTCTCCAGTCTTTGCAAGGTCCGAGAGATGTAAAATCCTATGAATATCCTCATTTATTATTGGTTCAGGTCTTCCACTAAGCATTCTTACCACAGGATGGTAGAACTACTCGATAAAATGTTTGAAACTAAACTCTACTAAATTTTGTCTGAGTAGTGACGTCCAATTTGTTACCACTTGCAGCCTCCCATCCACGTCCATTTTCTACATTGAAAAGGAGAACTTGTCTGCTTGAAAGAAAGTGAACATGTAAGCCAGTATTGAGGAATACCGGAACATGCCTTCTGAGGTTAAATTTAAGAATTGCTCACGAATATTGTTCGCTAGGAAAGTGTCGTAATCGAACTGCGTGGTGGGTCTTTCTTCTGTGGAGAAAATGGACAGAAAACCCAATATGGGTTCATCCACCCATTGGTCGGAAAAATAACCCATCAGAGCATAGAGCAACAAAATGATTTGGTTTCCCTTTACTGAGAACAGGGAGGAAGGTTATGAGGGATTTGTCTTGGGGAGCTGAGCAGCCTGAGGGAGGAAAAGCTCAAAAATTTGGGCTCTCTGAGGGAATGATAGTTTCTGGTACAACTCTGTGATGACTTCGAGATTGAAAGGGGACGCAAATTCAGCTATAGGTATATACATGATCTGATCAATGGCTTCTGGTGTAATGAAGAACAAAGTTTCTCCTGATGAAGAAACTATGGCTCTCTGGTCAGGGAGGGAATGAGCTTGGAATTTAAGGGAGAATTCAGGGAAATGGTGAACCTGGGGGAAAAGATACAGAGGAAGGTTGGACTCCTAGAGCCCAATTTCATCGCTTTGATCTAAGAAAACCTCTTTGAGCCATGACTACAAGTCCGCGAAGTCAAATTTTCACATGGTGTCTACAATTAAATGATCCTTGTCGACCAAATGGATCCTGTCGAGGTCGACAAGAGGCGNTGACCATCATTTTTAGGACCAAACAAGAGTTCAGCTTGATCATCGGTAAGATTTACTGTGTCTAAATGATTCGCAGATCCAACAGTTAAGGCCTTTGTGCCTATCTCAGGCTTAATGCTCAACGCTTTGATCACCTGCGATCGGTAAGCATTCTTACTCATCAACTCAGAAAGGGGAATGTGAATTTTCACTTTGGATAATTCCCCTTCGAGGTTGAAAGGAGTAGGTGCTCTTCTTTAGATCAACAATTATGATATGTCCACCATAGGTTTTTGGGCAGAAGTGTTTGGTCGGTTGGTTGATGAAACATCAGTTTGTGTTGATATTTGTAGAATGGTAGGGTTTCTTTTTAATGGAGTTTCAACATTACCTTTCTCGGGGATATTTTTGGTAGAAGGTTCAGGAGCTTTCTTGGTTTGGAATGTTTTCTTCGTTTCGGTTACCTTTTTGGGGGAATTTTCATCTGTCTTTTTACTTCGCAGATTGTACTTCCTGTGTACCTCCATAATGGAATTTTCAAATGCCTTTTGTTCAGTCTCTTTGGCTTCCTCAGTCACCTCTGTTTGAGAAACAATGAAAAGTTTTTTCTCTTCCTGAGTAAGAAAAATGTATTTAATATCATGAATGCCCATGAGGTTTATGTGTGTGTCTTCTAATTATTCAATTACCTCCTCACCTTCGTTGAAATAATTTTCCTATAGGTGTGGTCTGATCTGTTGATCAGGACCCCTCTATTCTCTTTGATCCCTAGGATCTCTCTGCCTGATTTGAGGATGATTTCTTCTGAAGTTAGGATTCTGAATTTGTGGAGCAGGTTGGTTTTCTCTAGGAGGATTTCTTTTGGCTACAGTAAGTCTCTCCATCATCCTCTCCATTTCTCTAGCTAAGGAATCTAGTTTGGCATCAAAAGAATATGTGGAAGGTTCCTCTTTAATCGTGACTCTCCTTTCAGTTCTTTGTCATTCCCTTTTAGCCAAAAGGTTGGCCTCTACACTTATTGCGCTTTTCTGAATGTCCTCTAGAGTGATGGAGTTTCTTTCCCTCAATTGATATGACATATCAACGTCAGGGAATTTTATCAGTGTCAAACCTTGTGGGGGTTTAATATCAGCTGGAATCGCATTGTACAGATTGTTGAAGTGGGTGTAGTAGTCTTTCACTCTCTCTCCTTGATTCCTTCTGATGTTTTCATATTCTAACAAGATCTGGAGAGGATTTTTCTTTACCTCCCATCTGTCCAGAAAAATTCTTTGAAACGCTGTAAGGTCAACCACTGAAGCAACTCGTAATCCTTTGTACCATTTCTTAATGTCCCCAATCAAAATCTGTGCAAAGAGTCTCATTTGAACGTCAACTTCATCCACTTCCTGCAAGTCAAAAGAGTCATTCATTTTATCATTGTGTTGTTGTGCATTCAAGGGCCCTGTACCATCAAACTGTGGGAGTCTCGTTTGATAATATTGGGGAATATCGTGAAGAGGTGTGACCAGCACCAAGGGAGCATATCTGGCTACCATGATGGGTGGAGGAGGTGGGACAACAATCTGGATGATAGGTGGGGCGGTGGCAAAGGACGAGAAGGATGAGGGACTAGCTGGCACAAAGTGAGCGGTTTGAGGTTTTGCAGTGGGAGATAGTGTTTCAGGGGTCCAGGGTTGCAGGATGGTTGGATCTAAAACGGTTTCAGTCACAAAGCTATCAGATTTCGTTCTAAAGAGGCTTTGTTCAAAAATGGTTTCAAAGTCGAGATATTGAAGGGCAACAAGTTATTTTGGAAGAGAAGGGGACCTGTGAAGGGGACTATGACTCCCTGAACCTTCTGGAATGGTCTTCTTTCTCAGTAACTGTTCTGGATTATCAGTTTCTATCGCAGGTTCCGAGTCTCGGTGGGATCAAGTATAAGCTCTTTCAGAGACAGATTTTTTTAATTTTTATATATTTTTAATTCGAAATTACTATGTACAAGCACTTAACAACCTTTGAACATTATTGCTTTCTCAGATTTATGGTTTGTTCAGAAACAAAGTTTTCTTCTAGGGAAAAAGAAACCATGGGGTTGAATCTTTTTTTAGTGTCCCCAGTGGAGTCACCACTATGTTAACGCTCTGTAAATTCCCAGAGGTTGTCAGAGTAGAAGAAATTTACAAGAGGTAACTTTATCCAACCACTTCGAAACTGGAATCTAGCCCTGCCATCTTCAGAGAGGGATCTCTTTGTATGATTTAGCTATGTTTTAACTTGAAGATATTAGGATAGTTAAACAAAATAAGATTGAAAAGGTTTGTTGTTGTTTTTGTTAAGTTGGTTGAAAGGGGTTTACGCCTCCGTTGGGTTATGGGGTATGTATTATAAATATAGATATCTAAACAAAAACTAAAAGATTCTTTTCACATGGAAAGATAATGCATTCATTGGATTCTTTAGCAGTAAAATGATGAAAAGAAGAAAAAATGAGAATATCAATTAAAGTAAAGAAGCATTTAAGAATTTCTTCACTGTAATATCAGAAAGATAAACATTAAGATCTTTCAAAGCCGAAAACAGAATATACAAAGATAAATTCTGCAAGATGTGCTACTTTAAAAGCTTAGATTAGAAAACAATATGACAACTAAGAGAGAAAAACATTTAACATAGAAAATAAAACATCACTAATGAATAACACACTTGAATCCTGTGAAACGTCCCTTTGTATTATTGGAAGATCTCTTGATAAAAATTATAGTCTTTCTGGCTTACAGGGCGTAAAGATCAACCCTCGGTAATTCAAAGTTTGAAATATTTATAATAAAAAATTACATACGATCCTGTCATTAAATATCCGGACATGGTAGTTCTAAATTTAGCTAACTAACTCAACAAGATACAAAAATTTAGGAACTGTTTGATGATGTGTTGAAATCTTCATGCTGATTTCTGGGGTAAACCATTGGTGAGTCCTTTGCACGAATTCACCTGATTGGATTGCTGACTGGGCTTGGACACCTCAGCTCTTACTTAATCAAATTGCATAACTCTTCCCATCGAAGGTTACTGGGAATGCCAACTTTGAGTAGTCTTCAGTATACTTCATCCATCTTTGTATACTTGGAAAAAGTTGGTTTGACGATGAAGATGTACCAGATCTCATGTTGTATACTAATGTCTGACTATAAAGATTCTAAGAATGCCTTGCCTGTGATACTGTATTGGATTCTCGAGAATTTCGAACTAAAATTAGCCACGATGGCTAATTTCTTTTTATAACCAGACAGTGTCATTAACTTGTCATTTATGACCCTTAAGACAAGGAGGCCTTTGTTTTGTAGAGCTTCAATTTTGCTGAAAAATCTTTGCACTCATATGTCCATAGTCTGGACTTTTTCCTCCAGCTGTAGCATCGGTCCTCTTTTGGTTAGGACCCTTTTTATATTGAGGATAGTTTATGTCCTATATTCAATTTTCAAATTCTCTTACTCTTCTCTGGTTTTTGAATTCAGGAATTTAATGATCTCAGTGGCTTCTATGGGCATCTCTCCTAGTTCTGCTCTTATTTTCTCAATAGCCTCATTGCTTCTTTGCACTAGTTCATTTTGCTTGAACATGATTTGTACCATAGGCCAAATTTCATTTACAGACTTGGTGATACCCATCCAGACACTTTCCTTGACCTCAACAAGTGTTTTTCCTGCCACTGTTTGATTCTAAAGCTCTTGCAATTCCTATTTGAGCTTGTCTAATGTTTGTTTCTCCTTGGAGTAGCTGGTTTGGTAAGAAGACTTGAGTTCCTGAAGTTTCTCAACCTCCTTTTTAAGTCTACTAATCTTTGTCTCTTGCAAATTCATCTCTTCCATGGATTTCGCCAGTTCTACTGTCTTCTCCAGAGCTGTTAGTGGACTTGTTGATGGAATCTCTGTTGTAGATGGTGTGCTTACTCCTGTGAGTGGAACTGCGATCAATGGAATGACTTCCATGGGATTTTATTGTTCCTTCTCTTTCAATAAACTTTCCAGTTCTGCTTCCATCTCTTTAAACTATGCATTCTGCTCCACGATCAACTTGAGCATCTGATCCTTTTCACCTTATGTCTTGGCTATCTCCTTTTCCTGTGCATCTTCCGTTGGTGGCAGTTTCAACTATTTCCTCAGAGATTCTATATCAACATTTTTCTTTTTGAACATATCCTCAACTGCTTTCACATTCGAGAGGTCATACCTGATCTTGAGGACCAATTCTTCCAACGTCTTCATTCTATTATATTTTGCAAAGGATGATATCTTTTCTAATTTTAGTTGTGTCTGAACATTACTCAGAGATACCTATAATTTAGCAGGCAAAGTAGAAGCATTTGACAATGTGGAGAAAACCATTTCTCTAGTTTTCCTGTGCAGATCCATCTGATCAGCATGATGCACATCTCTAGTATGAAACTTGAATGTTGCTCTTTTGTAATCAGTGATGGATTTTGGGTCCGACACTTGTGCCTGCAGAAAATCCATGTTCATTCTACCCTTCTCTATATCAAATGCAGACAATAGTCTATGATGTGCAGTTGAAGTCTGTTTCCAAAATTGAGCATAAGTATTGCTGGTCAGTGTCTCATTCTTCTTTTTGATCAGGTCATACTTCTCAAAAACACTCAATTTTGGTCCTACTTTGCTCGTCTATTCAACTGGTGGAGTATTCATGGGATTCTTAGGAAATAATGTAGACATGATCTGCTTGCTTCTTGTGCTAAGAAGTGATCGATCATATTTCATAGTTTCAGTGGATTGGATTCCCTTTTCACCAGCCATGTCAGGTGTGTGACTAGATTTTGGCCTTTTGGTGTGTAATTGAAAATCTCCAGCCGAGACTTCTGTGACGGAAGGTGAAGTATCTTTCTTGGATATTTTCTCTTTGGGAACCTATGGTGTAGTTGTCTCTGAGATGGTGACCGAAGGTTCCTGCTATTCTATCTCTACCAGAGTGTTCGGCTCCCATTCTGTTTGATTTGTGAATTCCTCTATCTTAGGATTGGGTGTATGAACATATGGAATATTTTTATTTTTAGCCCTCATTTCAGAAATTATCCCACACGGATCATATTTCCATAGGAAACTAATATGAAACTTCATTTATTTCAACAGTCTGTTTGCTTCCTCCCTGGCACCTTGGCTATTGCAGATGAAAGACCATATTTGCCCTTTAATTCTAAGCTATTGTTTCTTTTTCAGAGACACAAAATATATGCCATCTGAGTTAATCATTTTCCTTATATACTCCAGGGAAAATATCCTCACGGGTAGATACTTGGGCAATTTGTATGGAGCTAACTCGCATCCATATACTCTGATCTCTGTGTGATTTTGGTAAAGATACCAGTCTCCAGTCTTTGCAAGGTCCGAGAGATGTAAAATCCTATGAATATCCTCATTTATTATTGGTTCAGGTCTTCCACTAAGCATTCTTACCACAGGATGGTAGAACTACTCGATAAAATGTTTGAAACTAAACTCTACTAAATTTTGTCTGAGTAGTGACGTCCAATTTGTTACCACTTGCAGCCTCCCATCCACGTCCATTTTCTACATTGAAAAGGAGAACTTGTCTGCTTGAAAGAAAGTGAACATGTAAGCCAGTATTGAGGAATACCGGAACATGCCTTCTGAGGTTAAATTTAAGAATTGCTCACGAATATTGTTCGCTAGGAAAGTGTCGTAATCGAACTGCGTGGTGGGTCTTTCTTCTGTGGAGAAAATGGACAGAAAACCCAATATGGGTTCATCCACCCATTGGTCGGAAAAATAACCCATCAGAGCATAGAGCAACAAAATGATTTGGTTTCCCTTTACTGAGAACAGGGAGGAAGGTTATGAGGGATTTGTCTTGGGGAGCTGAGCAGCCTGAGGGAGGAAAAGCTCAAAAATTTGGGCTCTCTGAGGGAATGATAGTTTCTGGTACAACTCTGTGATGACTTCGAGATTGAAAGGGGACGCAAATTCAGCTATAGGTATATACATGATCTGATCAATGGCTTCTGGTGTAATGAAGAACAAAGTTTCTCCTGATGAAGAAACTATGGCTCTCTGGTCAGGGAGGGAATGAGCTTGGAATTTAAGGGAGAATTCAGGGAAATGGTGAACCTGGGGGAAAAGATACAGAGGAAGGTTGGACTCCTAGAGCCCAATTTCATCGCTTTGATCTAAGAAAACCTCTTTGAGCCATGACTACAAGTCCGCGAAGTCAAATTTTCACATGGTGTCTACAATTAAATGATCCTTGTCGACCAAATGGATCCTGTCGAGGTCGACAAGAGGCG
>JZKD02S2028973.1:34426-56256 GCA_000966675.3 Picea glauca
TAGTTTTATTTTAATCTTTTCCCAAAAATCTAGATAAGGGAGGTTGATGGATAATAATGAGGGTGGTTGAGGAGAATTTGGGAAGGGTGTATGGAAACTTGATAAATAGGGAGGAGAACTGGTGAGAAAGGGGGGATTGGAGAGGTTTGAGCATGATGAGAGTTTGTGAAATTCTTGGAAGATATAATTCTTGTGATAGTTTTCTTTGAGCATTTGTGCATTGTTGTTCTTGGAGTCATGGGGACGGAGGGCCAAGAAACTGAAAGGTTTCTTGGAGCTAGGAAGTCGTCTAGGCTCCTAGTTGGCAGGGAGGATTCTATTGTTTCACTCTGGGCAAGCAAGAAAAGAATGCTTGGAAGCGCCCAGGACTACATTACAACCGATGAGCTTCGACAAGCTAAGGAGGAGGTATTTTCGATGGTATTTGGTTATTGATATTTTGTATATAATTTTGTTTTAAGTTCTAAATCATAGAGTTAACATATTACTTATTTCATCATGTTATCTAGATTTATCATTGAGCAAATGTAGAAGAATTGTGTAAATGAAAATCAATGAAATTATGCTAAAATGAAGTTGTTATTGTGTATGTATTTAATGACAGATTAATTGTTTAACATATGGTATGGGTGTTACATTTTGGTCTTGATACCCTTCTCATTGCGGTCCACCCGACTGTCGAGTGTACTCGCCTGGTGACTGTTTGCGAGCTGGCAACCTAGTTGCCTTTATTCTAGTGACTTACACAGGTGACTGCGGGGGTATACCGCAGTACCTCAGACAGACGTTGGGCCACTCTTTGTAGAGTATACCCAGAGGGTGCTTCCATATTCGAGTAGCACTTGCACTGGTAAGTTTCTCTAGTGTTGGCTGGCATAACTGTTCTTCCAACTAGTTAGTGTTTTTCTTGCTTTATCTCATAGGAACTTTTCTAGTGTGTGTTGGTTTTCAACATTAGTAAAAGCATTATAGTGTCGCTGATCTTTTCACAAAGTGGAAGATCAGGAGCTCCACTAGTCGCGAAGGCTTTAGGGCCTATCGCTGGTTGCATTAGAGCCACCACTGCCACCAGTACAATCAAGACTTGACCAACAAGGGTCATTCGAGGCGACCGGGCCAAAGGAAACTGTGTTCGAGCCATCCCTGAGAGGAGAACACTCGAATCTGGAGGAGCTGACTATTTCTAACCTTGGAGTGGAAGCTCTCGGGCATTTTAACCCTCCGATCACGGACTTGTTGGTGTCACTTCTAATACAGCTTGCCCCTCCAAGGGAAACACATCACAAGTGTCAGCTAGTCTTGCAAGCAATGATGGAAGAAAATACTGCTACTTCATCAGGGAGTCCTCACACTCCCTCAATGACTGCCACCACTAGGGGCATTCTGCCTCCTAACCCACCTTCGTCGGTCTAGACCACCATGGTCTTGACTACCTCTACTTCGGGTAGTGATCTGATTCTGTCTATGGAGGTGATCATTGCTTCGTTAATCCAGAGCGCGGCGGACCCTCCATTTTCATATGGGATGCCTGACTTTGATACAAACTCTATCCTCTCCTACTCCACCCTTCAGACCATGGGTTTGGAGGTAGGGAGCTCAAACACTCCTTTTCAAGGGTCCATGTTGGGCATCTCATCCCCCTATAACACTATTCCTTATGGCAGAGGTCATATACCTCCTTTGTCCCCCTCGCTTAGCGGTGCTCCCCAACAACCCATTGAGATGAACATGAACTAAAACTTGTTTGGAGAAGGTAGTCTAGGAGCTTCTTCCTACACCACACCAGTGGGTTGAATGTCATTCTCTTTGTCATCAGTTGTTGTCTCGGCCGGGGGAAACCCTATTTTTGGACAACAAGCTTTTGTGCAGGGTACTATTCCTACACAGGGGGAAAACACATGAGTCTTCTCCTCATAGGTACTCTGGAATCCATGGCAGGGATCAGTTCCCTCGTCAGGGATGTCGACTGGGGGAAACCCCTTCGATGGTCAATGGAACCCTAGGAAAGGATCAATACCTATGCTCGTCAGATCGACAAGGGGCAACCCCTTCCATAATATTTGGAGCACAACGCAGGGAGAAATCCCTGCCCAACCCTCAACATCCATTTATGAGAATCAACCGATGATGTCCCAAAAAATGCAGTATCCATCCGTTGGCCAAGACCATGGTATTTACCAAAACCCTGGTCTGCAACCCAAATTTTCCTGGCAGCCTGGTGCCAGTCAAACTCCAGGATCCTTTCTTCCTATACATAGTCAACAACCCAAACTATTGTTTCTAGCGACATTACATTTTCTAGACTTGTCAAGATTGTTAAACAAACCAATCTGTTACGATCCGCATTGGCCTCCCATGCCAACTAAGTTTCCCTCGTACATTTCAAAGATTGAAGGTAATCCTAATGAATATCCAGGCGATCACGTGACCAATTTTCACCTATGGTGCTCGTCGAACTCTCTGCAAGACGACTCCATACAGTTGCGTCTATTTGAACGCACTCTTATCGGGAGTGCTGTGAAATGGTCAATCAGGATCGACTGCTCAAGACACTCTTACTTTAGATATTTGGAAATGGTTTTTGTAAACCATTTTCAACTACCTGTGAGACACGATGTCGGCACCGAATTACTGGCCAATTTTGAGCAAAGAGAGGCCTATCATATCTTGGATCACATCAGAGAATAGCGGCATCAGAAGAGTTTGATAAAAGTATCGGTTCCACCAACTTTCCTGCTGGAGTGGTTTCTTAAGTCTTTGGTACCTCAGTTATCCAAGGATGTTGCAATGTCGAGAGTTTTTTCCGAGGAAGAGAAGATAATAAGAGCTCAACAACTTGAACTAATATACTCTCAGTCTGGTTTAATCTACGAGGTTTTACCAGATGCGCCACGGTCCATCCTTGACAAGGCTATACACAAGTCTGGACCACATGTCGATGGTATAGTTGATTCAGCACAAGCAAAGCCCACTGATTAGCTATCATATCAATTACAAAAATTTTCTATACAATAGACAACAACCAACCAGACCACTGGTTCGGCTGCTCTCCCTACTCAAATGTCTAACGTACAAAATGTGCAGTCAACGAACCCAAAGGCCAACCAACAACTTGACAGAAAGAAAAAATAGTGAAACAAGAAGGGTAAGGGGGATAAGAAACCCACCAACAATGCTGGCGGGGGAAACACAGAAAAAATAAAGTCAAAGTATCCATGTAACCTTTGAACAGAAGACCACCCAACTCACTTGTGCCCTCATCTTGCAGAGGCCCAAAAGTTATTGGCACAACAACAACATGTTGTGTTAACAAACCCATTTCCTCATGGGAAGAATTTGACTCAAGCATCTACGAGCGTGGATGGGGGAAGTTAGGGGCCCCCTCCATCTTCTAGTAATCCCTCAACCTCGAACGTTTATATGTTGAAAGGTGATGCTTTCATAGCAACTAGGGCACACGATTACAGAATGCCAGAAACTGTTGGAAAGGGTAAAGAAGATGTAAACCCATATGTTCCTCTCTGGATTGAGAAGACGATGGGTGAAACAATGACACGCATCCTGAAAGGGGCATTCAAGAAAGCTTTGCATAATTCAAACGCGAGGGCACCTAGAACTACTATGTGGTGGAGGATTTGTCACAAACCCCTTGCACAATGTCCGCTTTGGAGGTACTCCAGATATGCCCTTCACAGAGAAAGGATCTCTTAGATTCCTTAGGATCTGCCGACACTTGTAATCCAAGAACAATCATGCTTGATATGACCAACTTGAAACCTCATTTCCCATACCACATTACGTTTCAAATAGTAGTGGATTACACCAGAAAACTTTTTACCCGAAATATTTTTCGCACGGTGGTTGATCAGGGTGCCTCGACATGCATGATGGTGTTGGCATGTTGGAATTCCATTGGCCAACCCATTTTGTCTCCGTCACCTACTCTTCTTACTACTTTCAATGGTCATTCTTTTAGACCACATGGTATCATCCCTTCCTTCCCTATGCAGTTACGAGGGAAGACCGTGTGCATCGATGTTGAAGTGGTTGATGTGTCTCTTGAATACAACCTTCTGTTAGGAAGGAGTTGAACCTATGTTATGCATGTAGTGGTTTCCATAGTTTTTCGGGTCTTGTTGTTTCCACACGAGGGTCGGCTCGTATCCATTGATCAATTGTCCTTATCCTATCTTAACCCTTCATCGGGGACATCCATGGTCTCAATGATTGATAACCCTCCGCCCAATGTCATCAACATAGGGGTTTGTTTGTGCCCACCTTTGATGGGTACCTTCGATTACCTGCCTCCTTCTGGCGATGTCAATATCATATCGTTTTTCCTCGACTAGCCTAGGGCTAATATTTTTCAAGTGTCATTGTTTTGTACGACTTACTTTAATGATCCATGGACTCTTCCTTCCCCATTGGCCACGATGGAAGGGAAAAGGAATCTTTCCATGTCCATGCCCTTGTCTTCAGGATAATTTCCATACTCTATTGTCCAACAAGCTTTAGCTGACCCCGATCCGACTCCCGCACAGGAGTTAGATCCAGTTCTCAAGCCTATCTGGGCTCATGGTTCCCTCGCCACTACTGAGTCTTTAGACTTGGTCTTGCCCTCTAATGAGGTGATTATAGAGGCATTGACTAGTCCAGATAGACCATGTGATGATCTCCATCACAGATCTTATTTCCTCTCGGAGTTAAAAAGAATAGAGGCAGGTGAATTCGTGTTGACTATGACTGGAGATAGGTCTTGTCATATTAATCCTCTAGCTACACACACCATTTATGCCGAGGGTAATATGGAAACTATCATTGACATGATACCTACTGACATCTCCAGAACCCCTGGCATCATGGAGAATGTCTTCATCGGAGCAGATTTATCCCTCGAAGAGATTCAAATCTATACAGATTTATTTAAGGAATTCCGCAACGTTTTTTCCTAGTCTTACAAGGAAATTCCAGGCATTGATCCAAGAATCGTCGAACATGAGATAACAACTTATCCTGATGCCAAGATAGTTCAACATAATATTTCTCCAGTGAATCCTTAGAAAGAAGCAACCATTAAGGTTGAAGTGGAGAAACTGCTCAAAGTCAGTTTCATCTACCCCATACATTTAATGAAATGGGTGTCAAATCTCATTCTAGTTAACAAAAAGAAGGGTATGATTCGTGTGTGGATGGACTTTTGTGACTTGAACAAGGCTTGTCCAAAGGATAATTTCCCCACCCCATTCATTGATCACATTGTCATTGAGTGCGTAGGCTATGAGGTCTTTTCATTCATGGATGGTTTCTCGAGATATAACCAGATTCAGATCAAATTTGAGGAGCGGCATAAAAAACCTTTTATTTGTCCATGGGGCACATTTGACTATCGTAAGATGCCTTTTCGCTGGAAGAATGTTGGATCCACTTTTCAGCGGGCCATGTATTTTTATTTCCACGATCTCAAACACATAGTCAAGGCTTATCTCGATGATTTAGCATCACGATCTCGTAAGAGAGTTGATCATCCCACACACCTCTGACTTATCTTTGAGTGATGTCGCTACTATCATATTCACTTGAATCTCAATAAATGAAGTTTTTGCGTGACGTCGGTTATTATTTTAGGTTTCATAGTTTTGACAACAGGGCTCATGGTCGATCCTCTAAAGGTTGAGGTGATAGTTCAGTTGCCTCCCCCGTGCACAGTCCCTTAGTGTCATATTTTACAGGGAAAATCCAAATTTCTTTTACATTTTATCACCAACTATGCTGAGATCACCAAAGGGTTCATGCATTTACTGAAAGAGGGATTCCCTTTCTATTGGGCCGAAGTCACTCAACACTCGTTCGAAGTGTTGAAATGCGCCCTCACGTCTGCTTCTTTGCTCCGACCTCCCAATTATAATAAAGATTTCTTTTTGTACTTTGTCATTGTAGAGCCGACCATCGGTATGGTCTTGGTTCAAGAGGATGATCTGCTCAAAGAGCATGTGATTTATTACTTGAATCGAAGCCTGGTTGGACCAGAACTGAACTACTCCCATGTTGAGAAGCTTGCATTGGAAACAATGCATGATGTCCAATGATTCCATCATTATATATTTCTTCGCAAGACCACCGTCATTGTCATTGTGAATCCATTCCAATACGTGTTGACACGATGTGTAATCAGTGGAAATATAGGTAAATGGATTGTTATCCTCCAGGAATTTGACTTGGATTTTGTTTCCATGAAATCCAAAAATTCGTTGGTCTCTGCGGAACTTATCTCGAAACTTACGGTCGAATCAGGAGATGTTACACCTGAAGAATCAAAGATTAAAGGAGATATTTTTCTAATTTCATCTTCGGACCCCTAGTATGGAGATATACTAGTCTATATCGAGAATTTGAAGTGCCCCACCTCTACTTCTCATGATGAGCGTCGATGTATATGCCATCAGGAAAAAAATATCTTATACTCGATGACACTTTGTATCTTCGAGGTGTAGATTTCATCCTTCATCGGTGCCTCATTCGTGAGAAAGAGTAACTCGTTCTTAACGACTGTCACACTGGAGCATGTGGTGGTCATTTTTCTGGGTTTCCAACAGCCTAAAATATTCTACAAGCCGGTTACTTTTGGCCTACACTAATCAAGGATTGTGTTGAGTTAGTCAAGAAGTGCCACCCGTGTCAAATATTCTCTCAGAAGATGAGGGAACATCATTCTCCCATGTTTCCCATCATTGTTGTTGGTCCCTTTACCAAGTGGGGGATTCATTATACTACATGCCACCTGGCTTCAACTACGGGGCATCACTATATCATCGTAGCGGTAGAATACTTCACAAAGTGCATTGAAGCTATGCCAACATTCAATAATGATGGAGGAACAACAAATCTCTTTATTTTTAACTAGATAATAGCAAGGTTCGACATCCCGAAGGAGATTTTCACTAAGCATGGAAGTCACTTTCAGAACAAAATGATGTCCAAGTTAACATCAAAGCTTGGGTTGAGGCAAGAGAATTCATGAGCCTACTACCTACAAGCAGATGATCAGGTGGAAGCTATGAATAAGTCCCTTAAGACTATTCTGCAACGAACGATCAATTCTGCCAAGTGAAATTAGCATTTGATGTTGTACTCTTCATTGTGGGCCTACCGAACATTTGTAAAGACTACCATTGGTTTCTCACCTTTTCAACTCATTTATAGGATGGAAGTAGTATTGCCAATAAAGTGACAGATCCTATCTCTAAAGTTGGTAGTAGAGTTATTGCCAGAGACTTCACCGCTTGAGGAATGCTTATTATATATCGAGCAGCTCAATGAGAAACGTCGTGATGAAGCCTTGGCTAATGAGGCTCACAAGCAATGTGTCAAGTGACAATATGATCGGTCCATTCATCCTCATATTTTCTTTGAAGGTGACCTTGTCCTAGAATATGACCAAGATAAGAATCCCCTAGGGGCAGGCAAGTTAAAACCCATGTGGTTCAGACCTTTCATAGTGAAGGAGGTCTTGAGGAAGGGTGCTTATCATTTGGTTGACTATGAGGAAAATTCTTTGGTGAAGCCTAAAAATGGGCTCTACCTCAAGAAGTATTACTCGTAGGTTGGTCGCCTTGGGTGACTTCTTGTACATATGTATAGTTCTTATACAATTTTTTTTTTTCTTTTTGTTTTCTGGACATGTTGTTATTTATGTCATATTTTTCACTGTTGCATATGTCAAGTGAATCAGAGGTGTTTGTTGGGTTCCCGGACAACACTAGCTGACACACTCAGAGGCTTTCTTCCGTAGATTGGGTTATTTTCATGCCTCAAGGCCATTTGATATCTTCTAGAGGTATCTGTTTAGGTGACACCACAAATAATGTCGTTGAATACAATGCAGTGATAGAGTTGCTTCATGACTCTTTGTCGCATGGTATCTCTCACATCCGAGTCTACTTAGATTCTCAGTTGGTTGTGTCCCGGCTAAATGGGGTTTACCATGTTTATGATCCTACTCTACACCGATGATTCCTTAGGGTATGTCTCTTAGAATGATGCTTTGATTACATTACGTATATCCATGTTCCTAGGAGATTAAATCAAATGACAGATACTCTAGCTAATCAAGTATTAGATTGGAATATTGCACACACATAAAAATAAGCACACACATACACATGTACATACATTGTAAACATGTGATCCATAAGACATAAGTGATGTAAATACACATATATATATCAAAAGTCTCATAGTACATAGGTGGGAATGAATGCCTCAAAAATACATATCTAGTATACATCACGGGGCTTATGCCCTCAAAAATATACAAAAGAGTGCCCTCATAATGTAAGTAGTCCACCTTAGTCCGATCAGCTCGACGATGTTGTGGGACCCAGGGGAAATGAATGCAAGTTGAATGATTCTCCTCTCCTTGAGAGGCCAGTCAAAAATTAGATTTCCTCAGTCATTGGAGTCAACGGCTACCCCTCAAGCATAAACACCTCTACGTCAGGGTGCCAATAATCCACCAAGGCATTCAACAACCTAGGTTGTTCCCTCATGAGTGGCCACCTAAAGAACTTCCATAACCCACATTGTTTCACTACGGAGACAACAACAGGGTCCTCTTCGACCAATATATTAATGTATTTGTGCTCCCTCTGTCTAGTGGACGTACATCATGTCAAATGACAAGTTCATGGAGGGAGTTAGCTCTTGTATTTTCCTTTTTCCTATGTTATTGAGGGTATACATGGGTTGTCTTGGACACAGTCATGTATGCACGTTGGCAGATTGTTTTCTTCTCATGAGAATACGTAGGTTGTCCTTAGACAACCCACGTACATGTAGGGCCACCTTTTTTTAGGAGCCCCCCCCCCAAAAAAAAAACTAAAAGAAAAGCATAAATGAAGTATGGAAATGTAAGAGGGGTTGGTTTGTACTTACTTGGTCCCAGAATAAGTTCATTTCATCCTCTGAAGCTCCCAGAATCAACTCTTTTAGAAAATGGATCTTTTTATCTTTTTGGTTAATTCTCAATTTGCAATGGTGAAAATGAGCTCGAATCTTCTATTTATAGACTTTTTTGGCCTTTTTTGACACTTTTTTGAACCCTTTTGTCATTTTTTCTGGCTTGAAAATCATTTAACTTGGTTCTTTACTTTCTCATTGGATGTTATGATACACTTCACTTTTGTTTTGGAAAATATTTTTGGGAGATGGGTCACTTTTAAAGGTCCTTTGGTAAAAGTTGGTTTTTCCAACTTTTTGCATATAAGTTAGGATTCCACGTCCACTTTCTAGATCTCGTTGTCTTTTCCATTTTTTCATAGGTTTGATCCCACCAAAATATGGTATAGAACCATCATTTCTACTTTATAAGTGTCGTGGTAAGGTGGTAGAGCCTACCTTTACATGGATTCCCTAGGTAGATCCTGGTTGAATTTTGGTGTCCATGCCGTCGTTAATGAATTTAGGCTTGAAAGTCCTTGTTAGTCCTCTCCTGATTAGGATATTGAACATTATCCATCTGATGTGTCATCACTCTTGTCATCACCCTCAAGACCCCCAAAAAATAAGTCATCTTTAAGCCCTTTTCAGACTCTTTAAACATGAAAATATTGTCGAGCAATCTTGTTGTCCTTCACTCTAGCCAAACTAAAACTTAAAGGAACATCTGTCTGATGGTAGTTTACCCCTTTTTCAGTCTAGATGGTCAATTTTAAAATCAAAGGTATACTCTAGGAACTTAGGTTCACTAGAAGAGTAGTCTTAGGTATAAGTTTAACCCTTTTTCGGGCCTGAGGGACTAAATTTATGAAAAAGGAACCCCCACGGAGTCCATAGTTAAGCTCTTTTCAAACTCCCTAAAGATGAAAATATTGTCAAGTGACCTTGTTCCTTTACACTCGTTAAATTGGTCTAGAAGAACATTCCTTACAAAGTCCATAGTTAAGCTCTTTTCAGACTCCTTAAAATTGAAAAGATCGTGGAGTGACATTGTTCTTTCACACTTGTTAATTGGTTCAGAAAAAAATCTACTGGCATGATTTTACCCATTTTTCTGGACTGTATATTAATGAGGAAAAAGGTACACCTCAAGAGATTTGTCTCACCGGGAGAGTTCTCCTAATTAGATTTTATAATTTTTGGGGCTAAGGAGACTAAATCTAGAAAAAGGTTGTGAGTCCATAGTTAAGTTCTTTTCAGACTCCTTAAAATTGAAAAGATTGTCAATTGATATTGTCTTTATCACACTCATTAAAATGGTTCTGAATAGATGTATTTTTGGTGCTAGTTTACCTCTTTTTCGAAGCAACTAGATTACCTTCGAAAAAGTACCCTAGTGGAGTCTTCTTTTATGTTTTCTCAGACTCTCTAAACGTGAAAAAACTACCAAGATTAGCTTCTCTAGGCCCATTAAAATTACATTGAAGGGGGTTTTCATTGTGTCTTATTAATTGCATTTGCATTCCTATGTCTTTGGCCTAATGTCGGCTCCATGTTTCTCTCAACTGAATCTTTGAAGCATGCCTTATACGCAAGCCTTGCAACACTTTGCCTCTGTGTCTTGACACCTTGACCCATTGAGGAATTTTCCCAAGTGTCCTTTTCCTACACATGTCTCCTTGCTCTGAGAATTAGTGTGTTCCTTGCGCTTGGGACTAGTATGCTTATGACACTCATTCCTCCTTTGTAACATAGGATTCTTTTATTCATTTTCAAGATCTTTAAAAATATTGAGAAAGACATAAAAATAATAAATAAAAACCAAAACGAGGACGAGAAAAGTATTTTCTTTTTATGGCAGCACAATGAGTCACCCTTAGACAAAGCACATCCTTTTGTTTGTTCATCAATATTTGGGATTTAATATGACATTAGGAAGTTGTTCTCGCTACAGAGAGTTGTGTCCTCCTCCATTTTGTTATTCTTCCAAACACATGGAGAGTTTGTGTTGCCTCCTGCATCATGAACTTATGTGAATGTCATGTTTCCTGAGTCTGATCATCTGTCATGCTATTGTCCAAGGGAAGTTTTACCCAACGTGATTCATCCTTTCTGCAGTTTGTCTCTTGACCTCATATCTACTATCCAAAAATTCCAATCAAGTCCTTGTTCGAAATCAATGAAGTTCTCTTCCTGATCATCGATATTCTCTTGTATATTCCAGATGAGCCATTGAATACCTGTAGGTAGTGAATTCATGCAATCCTACCCAATTTTTGAATATATTGAAGTTGTTGTTCGAGCTATGAAGGCCTCATCTCCAGCCATCAAGCGTCATTGGCTTCTTGAAGATGGATACTATACATGTATATATTTGATTTTGAGATGTAGATCCATTGTGTATGCTCACGGCTACACTTTATATAGTTATATGACATGGATCTACACTATATTTGATTGGAATACATGATTTATTTCATTCCGAGCATGGGTATGCCTGCCTCAAAGAGACAATTGTTATTTTTGCAGATGGCACCTCTTGAACTCTGGTCCTGGGCTCACTCGCTTCGTACATTGGTGAATATTCGTAATGTATTTCAGCCATTAGATTCTCTTCTAACCTCACACATTAGGGGGTATATGTTATAAAACTAAATTTCTCCATACATGCATACCTGGCAGTTGGCCCTCTTACTTGCTATTTTTTTCCAAGCCATCACTGAGCAACTCTTATTAAAACCATTATTTTTGAAGATGTATGCACCCTGCACCACTACTTCTCATGTACACACGCTTGCTGCACCACTATAGACCATGTACATATCCTAGCTACATCACTACAGACCGCGTATACTCGCAAAAGTTTCAATAATTAAAAAGATGCAAGGAATTCATTGAGATTACGGGCTATTGGGTAGTTTCCCAACTGTCGCACCGCCTATAGCCCATCACCCAACCGAATAACCATACTTTTGTCATATAAAAGGAGGTGCTGGGGTCTCCTTCAAAAGATAAGAATAAGAACAGTGAAACTCTTTCCGTTTCACATCCCCTCCTTGCCCCAAGAAATTGCAGCCACCTTGTGAGATTTGCATCAGAATTTCCCATTTTTTCCTTTTTCCTCCATCATAAGATTATTCCATTTCCCTAGAGAGAGGTTGAGAGGATAAAGATACCTGGAAGCACAGTTAGATATTGGTGCAGAGGAGCTCGGACCAGCTTCGTGGAGTAGTCGTCGATCTTGTTGTAAGTAAACATTGTGATATCAATAAAATGAATACTTTTTCTGTCCGAAAATATGATGTTTCAAATGTTTGTATTTGATTTATGCTTTTTTCTAACATCTAAACCATGATTTATATATGATATGCATATTTGTAGTTTACTGTTTATCTGTTTGTGAATGCAGTTCAACCTTGGGAGGAGGCTTGCAGTCAATGGAGCTATCGATCATGAGAGGATCGACACCGGGCACAGAGTAAAAGGTAAAGTTACCTGATCTTTTCACTTTGTCTTTCATATATGAATTTGGGGTATCTTCGAGGTAGTTAGAAAAGTAGGATACTTTTATACGGTTAGATTTGCCTACATGTTGAACCCTAGTGTAGTCCATAGGGGGGTTTTCCCGCTATAGCAGAAAATAAAAAATATTTTTGTAACTTATAATATCAAAATTAAAGGCAATACACCCTATCATATCCTCCTCATATAAGTGAGTATCTCTCTCATTGAGAGCATAGCTATGACTAGGTAATTAAAGTACAACATCAAGATAAAACACATGGAACATAAGAGGCTTCCTAAGATTTCTTTGAACTCTATCCAAAACCACATACAACTCAAGCGACGGTGGCATAAAGATGCCAAGTCTTGGGTAAATCATTGGGGAATAAGGGAAGAGGTTACTCTATAGAATAATGATAATATTAATAATATAATTACATCTAAATGTAAGGAGAAAATATGGTGTGATAAAGAATTAGAAGATAAAAGAAAATGAAGATACTATAAGAAGGTGATCAAACCCAATTTAGAAGATCGAAAGTATCTACCTATTTTGACTAGCATAAAGAAGAAAATCGACATCGAAAAAATAAAAACAAATTATCATGAGCTCCATAGTGAAACGAGGTGTTGGAAAATTCCTAAAATGTTTTGGATCGAAATAATTTGTCATCTTTGTGACACTAAGACGGTTCAACATGAAAAACACTTTTTCTTAGAATGTTGTGTGTACACCCACATTATATCTCAATTTCAAAATATTTATTACAATACCAACCTTTTTAAGCTTTTAAGTCATCAAAACATGGTAATTTAAGAATATTTTTCTTAAATATTTTCGAGTACATAAATAAAATTCTAAAGAAAACCAAGTAATTCCTTTCCTTTCTTAAGGTCTAATAAACCAAATCTAGTCTGAGTGGATATTAACCATCATCAACATTGTCATATAATACCATATTTGTATACGAAAATTTTAATTTAATTGATCGATATATTTAATATGATCTAGAGAAACTTATTTAATATTTGTGTGTAACTATATAGCTTTAACATTGAAATAATGTATATAATTTGTATATTTAATTTATAATTTGTGTTTAATAAATTTCATATAATTGATTTTATCATTAAATTAATGTATTATAATATATTTATTGGATTTGTGGTTTATATGTTCAATGAAGTTAATATATTTAACATTATAATTGAATTAATAAATATATTTTGTACTTTTTGGAAGAATTTGATGCAATATTCTTGATGGATTTCTCATTTTTTATGAAATTATATTGATTTGTCTATTTTTATGGATGGAATTTGATGAAATTTGATTAATTAGTTTCCATATTATGAAGAACTTGGGAATATCATATTTATGTATATATCCCACTCGTGAAATTCTATTTTTTTCTCTCTATTTTATTGCATGGTCCAACATATTGTCGATCATATAGGAAGACCCATTTTCATTCGATAACACGTGGTATCATAACACTTTGCTCTACTAAAATTGTGGGATTTTTTTTTCCAGTGTAGAGACCTGTACTATCGGCATCTTTAAAGCATAGATATCTATCATTCAACAAGTAAAAATGCATTGGGGAAGAACACACACAAGAAATATAGATGGTTTCATGGGGTTTTCTAGAAACCAACTTTTCACCTTGTTGGAAACCTCTATAACACATGTTTGTACATTTCAACTAGTATTGCATCAAACATAATTTGTACACAAACATCACTCACATGTACTATCAGTTATATTGAGAGTCTCATATGTTTCTTGAACCCATCCCTACATCATTTGATCGACTGCCTGAATGTTATAATGACAACGAGAACAACACTTGGGAAGATACTATCTAGTACTTGGGTAATTGGGTAGTAAGACTAAAGATATAGTTGAGCCTCCTTAGTTGTTTCCTTGAGATATTGGGTCAAGTAATACTATTCAAACCCAGACAAATATCAAAGAGATATACCACAAGGAAAACCTTTTTTTGTAGGAATCTTGTAAACCCTAATCCATGGGAAAGAAACAAAACCAAAAAGGAACTGATGAGATATATTGTCGTGCAACCTTGCCTTCTATACTATGTCCTTTCATTCCAACCCCTTTCATCATGACCCCCATCTTCCCTAATTTGAGGTCAATAAATTTGATGGCTTCGATCCCACGAGTTAGGTCACCCAAATGGATCATTATTTTTCTTTACATGGAATTACTAATGAGTTGGCCAAACTTCAGTATGTTGTTCTCTATATTGATCTTGAACGCTGGAAATGGTGGAAATGGCATAAAAATACATTCCAGGGGTATGTTTCTTGGACCTATTTTGTTGTAGAGAATTATGAATGCTTTGACACTGACACTCACTATTTAGGTCGTTTGACCAAGTTGAAATAGACTGCCAAAGTGGAAGAATTTATAACCTCCTTTGATCACTTGGCTTTCATAACATAGGTCATGAAAGGTGCCTTCTTTTTGGAATGTTTTGTTAGTGGCCTAAAGGATGAAATCCAAGCCTAGGTCACTATGGATTTCCCCCAGACTTGGTTGGAAGCTACTAAATGCACCAAACAAGCACAACATGTTGTTTTTTCCCAGAACCACAAACCCTCTTTTCTTCCTCACCCTCGACCTACCAGTCCTAACCCTCGTGCCACCCCTATCAAGATATATAAATTAACTTGGGAAGAACTGGTTGAATGCCAACTCAAGGTTCATTGCTATAATTTTGATGGCAAATATTTTCCTGGGAACAAATGTAAGAAACATAATATTTTTATGGAAATGTTTAAGGATGTTGCTGAAGAGGAGGCTAAATAATCCCCTTTGAAAGTGTAACCCAAACAGATCATACTACTCCACCTACTGACCCACCAAAAGTTGAATCGATGATTTCACTACATGCCCTCACTGGCTTCTCTGCTCCCCAAACCCTCAAGCTAATTGGATACATTAAGGATATGAAAGTCATCATCCTTGTTGACAGTGGCATCACCCATAATTTTATTCATTGTCGCATTGCCTAGGAAATAAATTGCTATATCCATGCTATCAAAAATTTTGAGATCATTATTGCCAATGGTGGTTCCATTAAATGTGGTGGGATTTGTGAAAATGTGTGCCTACAAATTGGTCAGTACCACCTGAAATATCATATGTTTTCTATCCAAATGGGAAGCTATAACATTGTGCTCGATGTTGAATTTTTACACAGTCTAGGCCCCATTTTGATGGATTTTAAGGAATTAACCATGTAATTCCAATATGAAGGACAATAGTATAATTTCCAATGAGTCACAACATGATCTACGAATATCATCAATTCCATCGAATGGAAAATATCCTCAAAAAAGGTTATTTGGTCATTATTTCCCAACTCCATTCCATCAAAGTATTGAGACGCCCTTTGTGCATCTGGGACTCTAATATATCCTTTGCAAACAATGAGCTATTTTTTCCACTCCCCATGGAATTCCCCATTCCCATGGTCTTCATGATCATTCCATTCCTCTTGTCTCAGGAAGTCTTCCTCCCAATGTTCTCCCTTATCATCATCCCTTTTCCTGGATGAATGAAATTGAGAAAAATGTTCAAGAATTGCTCGAAGTGGGTGTTATCCATCCTATTACCAACCCATATTATTATATTTTGGTCATGGTACTCAAGAAATAAGGAACTTGGAACATGTTTCCATACTTTCAAGCCCTCAACAAGCTCACCATCAATGAAAAATTACCTAGTCTTGTCATTAATTATCTATTACATGAATTGAGTGGTGCTTAGTACTTTACTAAACTTGATCTTCATTCTGGATACCACCAGATACGTATGAAAGAGGAAGAGATTCCCAAGACTACATTTCAATCTCATGAGGGTCACTATGAGTTCTTGGTAATGCCATTTTTATTGTGTAATTATCCCTCCATTTTCCAAAGTCTCATGAATGATGTCTTTCGTCCTTTTCTCCATCATTTTGTTCTATTTTTCTTTGATGATATTCTCATCTATATTAAAACATGTCAAACCCATGTGGATAAATCTCTCCATATACTCTCTCAACACCAAATTTCCCTCAAACAATCTAAATGTTCCTTTGGATCCTCGGAAGTGGAGTACATGTGTCATATTATGGACAAGGATGGTGTATAGGTGGATCCGAAGAAAATTAAAGCTATGTAGGATTGGCCTCACCCTAAAACTCTTAATATATTGTGTGGTTTTTTGGGTTTAATGAGATATTATCGCAAGTTTGTTCAGAATTATGGAAAAATTGCAACACCTCTCATTGTTGTCCTTAAAAAGAATGCTTTGACTTGGAATCCAACAACTAATCAATCATTTCACACCTTGAAAGAGGCTATGTGTACAACTTCTATCCTCGCACTTCCCAACTTCACACATAATTTTTTCTTGGAATGCGGTTCCTCAGGGAAAGGAATTGGGGTAGTCCTCATGCAAGATGGTAGGCCTTTGGCCTTCACTAGAAAAAAAAAATCAGAGAGACATTTGGGAAAGTCAATCTATGAAAAGGAAATGTTGGCTATTTTTCATGTCATGGATATCTAGTGTCCTTATCTATGAGGGAAATGATTCCAAATTAAAACAGATCACTATATCCTCAAGTATTTTTTGGAACAACGAATTTCATCCTTAGAGAAACAAAAATGGGTGTCCAAGCTATTTGAATATGATTATGATTTCATTTACAAGAATAGAAAATAAAATGTGTTTTTGGATGCTCTTTCCAGGGGAATAAGAAGGGTCCCTCTTTTCCCTCTCCTTCATTGTACCAGATTGGCTCCAATATGTTCTAAAGGAATGGTTGCAAGACCCAAATATTTATCACCTAATACAACAATTGAAACACCATTCTATAGATTATCGAGGGTACTCTTGGAACAATGAATATCTTTGCTACAAATTCCATATGTATTTAATAAAAAAAACATACAAATTAAACCAACAATGTTTTCTGAGCTTCATGCTTCACCCACAACTGGGCATTCAGGGTTTACCAAAACCTAAGAATGGGTCAAATGTTCTTTTTTTATGGGATGTTATGAAACATGACGTCTACACCTTTGTGGCCAAATGTGATGTATGTCAACAGAACAAGAAAGAAACAATCGAATCTCTAGGCACACACCAACCTCTTACGAACACCCATGTACTGATATTTGAATTAATAGAAGAGTTTGATTCAAATTCATGGTTCTGTGTTTGTTCTTTGTGTATTGATGCTAAATGATATGCTCATGAATGTTTGCTTCATGTTACACATTTTCTTTATATGTTGTGTATATGATTTCATGTTTGAGTTTGAAGTCTGAAAGGAAGAAGGAATGAGTTTCAATTGTTTCTCTATCTGAACTGAGAGTTCCTGCAAGGAGTGCAGTCGAATCATCCGCAAGGAGTGCGTTGATAGAGGGTTTAGATAGAGAAAACTTTTGTTCTCATCTCCACATAAGTGCATCCAGGCACAGGAGCCGTGCAAGGAGTGCGCAGGCCAAGGGAAGTCTCAGGGTCGAGAACCTGAGCAAGAGTTAAAGGACTGTTGTTGCAGGAGTGCACAGGGTTGAAAGAATTCAACACTTAGACGTGTTTGAAGGTCGCTGTAGGGAGTGCGCGTAAGAGTCCTTTCCAAGACTCAGAAGTTACAAGAAAGCTGAGGAAGGATAGGACTTTCGAGGTTGTTGAAGGACAGCGCAGAGGAGTTGTGCCTTGGAAGTTCACATAAGCATCACAAGTTTTCATGCAGGGTGGACGAGTTCTGTGGAAGAACACTCAGTCACTTCGCAGGTTTCCTTAGAAGGAACAGACGGTCAGAATTCTCTGAGGATAATTTGCGAATTTTCATGAAACGTCAGATCTCACAGAGGTGCAGGGGAGATACGGCATCACATTCTCAAAAAGGTTGAAGCTCAGGAGGGCTAGGACCGTATATCCGAGCCACAAGGGCCGTCGGATTCACACGTGAAATTGTGTATCGGGGTTTCGTGGGTTGAAGTCCCGTGAATATAGCAGCAGGAGTCACGATATCACGAAACACGATATCCCGACGGTTACATAAACAATGTGGGGCCACAGGAGTTGGTGATGTGGACAGGTGGCACTTCATATCGGGTTTTTCACAACGATAAGTCCCGAAACATTGACATCAGGATTCACGATCCCACGAAGTCTGAGATCCTAATAGAGGTGACGGGACGTTGAATATTCAACTCGCGCATGTGTCATATTTTTGGCGTATCGGGGTTCGGGAGTCGGTAAAACAAGTTGCTTGACATCGCGAGTGCCGAATTCATGATAGAAAAACCCCCGATAGGAAAAGGTCAATGTTGACTGTCGTCGGATATCAGTGATTTGTGAGACCGATGCTCGACCTTTGGATTTGTGAAGTCGTGAAGCCCGATCTCCCTATTTGTAAAGAAAGGGGGATCCCACGAAGAGTTATTTGGGTGCAGATTTCTCGATAGGGAAATAGAAGAGCATTAAATTTCTTCGGGCCGTGAGAAAGAGAAGATCCTGTGAGCGGACATGCCTACGGGCGCGTGTTGTGCCAGTCATCCAAAACCACAGTCATCCCCACTAACATTTTATTTGAATTGTAGGTATTTTCACAGTGATGGTGCCAAAATCAAAGAAAGCAAAAGCCGAGGAAAATCCTTTCCTCCCGCCTCTTGTCGACCTCGACAGGATCCATTTGGTCGACAAGGATCATTTAATTGTAGACACCATGTGAAAATTTGACTTCGCGGACTTGTAGTCATGGCTCAAAGAGGTTTTCTTAGATCAAAGCGATGAAATTGGGCTCTAGGAGTCCAACCTTCCTCTGTATCTTTTCCCCCAGGTTCACCATTTCCCTGAATTCTCCCTTAAATTCCAAGCTCATTCCCTCCCTGACCAGAGAGCCATAGTTTCTTCATCAGGAGAAACTTTGTTCTTCATTACACCAGAAGCCATTGATCAGATCATGTATATACCTATAGCTGAATTTGCGTCCCCTTTCAATCTCGAAGTCATCACAGAGTTGTACCAGAAACTATCATTCCCTCAGAGAGCCCAAATTTTTGAGCTTTTCCTCCCTCAGGCTGCTCAGCTCCCCAAGACAAATCCCTCATAACCTTCCTCCCTGTTCTCAGTAAAGGGAAACCAAATCATTTTGTTGCTCTATGCTCTGATGGGTTATTTTTCCGACCAATGGGTGGATGAACCCATATTGGGTTTTCTGTCCATTTTCTCCACAGAAGAAAGACCCACCACGCAGTTCGATTACGACACTTTCCTAGCGAACAATATTCGTGAGCAATTCTTAAATTTAACCTCAGAAGGCATGTTCCGGTATTCCTCAATACTGGCTTACATGTTCACTTTCTTTCAAGCAGACAAGTTCTCCTTTTCAATGTAGAAAATGGACGTGGATGGGAGGCTGCAAGTGGTAACAAATTGGACGTCACTACTCAGACAAAATTTAGTAGAGTTTAGTTTCAAACATTTTATCGAGTAGTTCTACCATCCTGTGGTAAGAATGCTTAGTGGAAGACCTGAACCAATAATAAATGAGGATATTCATAGGATTTTACATCTCTCGGACCTTGCAAAGACTGGAGACTGGTATCTTTACCAAAATCACACAGAGATCAGAGTATATGGATGCGAGTTAGCTCCATACAAATTGCCCAAGTATCTACCCGTGAGGATATTTTCCCTGGAGTATATAAGGAAAATGATTAACTCAGATGGCATATATTTTGTGTCTCTGAAAAAGAAACAATAGCTTAGAATTAAAGGGCAAATATGGTCTTTCATCTGCAATAGCCAAGGTGCCAGGGAGGAAGCAAACAGACTGTTGAAATAAATGAAGTTTCATATTAGTTTCCTATGGAAATATGATCCGTGTGGGATAATTTCTGAAATGAGGGCTAAAAATAAAAATATTCCATATGTTCATACACCCAATCCTAAGATAGAGGAATTCACAAATCAAACAGAATGGGAGCCGAACACTCTGGTAGAGATAGAATAGCAGGAACCTTCGGTCACCATCTCAGAGACAACTACACCATAGGTTCCCAAAGAGAAAATATCCAAGAAAGATACTTCACCTTCCGTCACAGAAGTCTCGGCTGGAGATTTTCAATTACACACCAAAAGGCCAAAATCTAGTCACACACCTGACATGGCTGGTGAAAAGGGAATCCAATCCACTGAAACTATGAAATATGATCGATCACTTCTTAGCACAAGAAGCAAGCAGATCATGTCTACATTATTTCCTAAGAATCCCATGAATACTCCACCAGTTGAATAGACGAGCAAAGTAGGACCAAAATTGAGTGTTTTTGAGAAGTATGACCTGATCAAAAAGAAGAATGAGACACTGACCAGCAATACTTATGCTCAATTTTGGAAACAGACTTCAACTGCACATCATAGACTATTGTCTGCATTTGATATAGAGAAGGGTAGAATGAACATGGATTTTCTGCAGGCACAAGTGTCGGACCCAAAATCCATCACTGATTACAAAAGAGCAACATTCAAGTTTCATACTAGAGATGTGCATCATGCTGATCAGATGGATCTGCACAGGAAAACTAGAGAAATGGTTTTCTCCACATTGTCAAATGCTTCTACTTTGCCTGCTAAATTATAGGTATCTCTGAGTAATGTTCAGACACAACTAAAATTAGAAAAGATATCATCCTTTGCAAAATATAATAGAATGAAGACGTTGGAAGAATTGGTCCTCAAGATCAGGTATGACCTCTCGAATGTGAAAGCAGTTGAGGATATGTTCAAAAAGAAAAATGTTGATATAGAATCTCTGAGGAAATAGTTGAAACTGCCACCAACGGAAGATGCACAGGAAAAGGAGATAGCCAAGACATAAGGTGAAAAGGATCAGATGCTCAAGTTGATCGTGGAGCAGAATGCATAGTTTAAAGAGATGGAAGCAGAACTGGAAAGTTTATTGAAAGAGAAGGAACAATAAAATCCCATGGAAGTCATTCCATTGATCGCAGTTCCACTCACAGGAGTAAGCACACCATCTACAACAGAGATTCCATCAACAAGTCCACTAACAGCTCTGGAGAAGACAGTAGAACTGGCGAAATCCATGGAAGAGATGAATTTGCAAGAGACAAAGATTAGTAGACTTAAAAAGGAGGTTGAGAAACTTCAGGAACTCAAGTCTTCTTACCAAACCAGCTACTCCAAGGAGAAACAAACATTAGACAAGCTCAAATAGGAATTGCAAGAGCTTTAGAATCAAACAGTGGCAGGAAAAACACTTGTTGAGGTCAAGGAAAGTGTCTGGATGGGTATCACCAAGTCTGTAAATGAAATTTGGCCTATGGTACAAATCATGTTCAAG
>JZKD02S2028984.1:19871-35927 GCA_000966675.3 Picea glauca
GGGAACATAAACAACAATTTAAACAAGTTATACCGGCGAGATCTATTAACCCGCATCTGTATTCGGGTTGCTCAGTAAATACTCTCTGGTTCAGAATTTGGGGATTTCAGTACTGTTATTCTGTTATTTCTAGCATTTCGTTTCTGTTCTGCATATTTTATATATCTGGTATCTTGCAGTGGAGCGCAACTGCTTAGCACTCATAGGTGGTGACATGTTCACAATAACCACAACTTTGGTTGGGTCTACCAGTACTCCTTCTCGGCATACTATGTGGCCCAACAAATTTCCATGTGGTACACATAAGATACACTTTCTGAGATTCAATGATATTTTCAATTCTCTGCATCTATCAAACATTAGATGTAACAATGCTACATGTTCCTTAAGCAGACTGTATATCGTCCAATCATCCATATAAAATTCTATAAACTTGTGAATAAATTCTTTGAAAGGTGTTATTACAATCATGGGTAAAACTGCAGGGGCGTTCTTTAATCCAAATGGAATCACATTGTATGCAAATGACACCCATTATGTTATGCATGTGGTCTTCTTTTTTTCTTCTTCAACAATCCTTGGTGTTACCCTTAAAATACATCTGTAAATGAGTACGATTGTTTCCCCGCAACCTGTTCTAGCACCTCATCAATAAAAGTTGTTGGAAAAGGGTCATGCACATAGGAAGAGTTAAGCCTTCTATAGTCTACACAGACCTTGATATTCATTGCGCCTTTCTTGGTCTGGGTGACTATTGGACTGACCCATTTTGCTTCTTCCACTACAAAAATAAGTCCACCTTCCAACATCTTTTCTATCTCCTTCTTAACCTTCTCTTTTACTCTAGGGTTCAGACGGTATTTTCTATTCCTCACAGGCTTTGATCTTGGTTTTAATTCAATTTTCATTTCTCTCATAACTCCTTTGATCCCTTTTAAATATGAAAAGGTATTTGGGAACAAATCCTCATATTCCCACAACAAAATCTATATTTCTTGACTAGTTTTCTCATCCTAGTAATATCCCACCATAGTTATCTTAGGTTTCTCTCTGGTCCCTATATTGACTTTGCGCAAATTTAATGGGTGATTATAAGAACTATCATTCTGACTAGGTATGATGTTTTGTATTTCTTTTTTCCCTTCTGTATCTTTGATGGCTAGGTTTCTCAATTCCTCTAAATCATCTGGGATTTCTAAATCCCTACCAATCTTATAACATTCTATAGGATTCTTGTCTAAGGTTAGGTGAAGATTAGTCTGAAGTTCTCAGATATGTTTTGCACATACCACTAGGTTTGATTTATGATTACTATTGTCTATAAAAAGAATTTTTTTAATTCTTTACAGGACTACTTCAAGCTCAGGGTACTTACTTGTAAAGGAGAAGTCCTTACAAAAGTGATTTGCCAACATTTTCTAGTCGTTGATCTATCTTTTGGTTTCTTCATGTATGAACCAATCTTTCAGGATTGTACCTAGTGAGTGGGGAAATACCTAAACACATAAGTGAGAGGGTATTTTTGCAACTTGCCACTATGTCACCCATTGTTCAGTATGTGCTTTAGGATCATATTCTCCATTGAAAAGTTGTGAAACTTGGAAATCCATCTGCATCTCTAATTCCAGCTGCTCCTTATCCTGAAACCTATACTTTATAGCTTTCTTCACATCCTCCCAATTTCTAAGTTAGGATTTTTTATTGGCCCTCCATCTTGTAGGGGTGTCCTAGAGAGATAAATCTAGTACTAAGATCCTTTGACCCCCAACTACCTTTTCTTCCATTATGAGAAGAAACATTTCATGTCCTGAGGTGCCATCATATACTGGGTGTTCTCTGACCTCAGTCCCAACCCATCTAGTTTCCTTAACAATTGTGCATCTCCTTGAGAATACTTCGTATGATCCTTGTTTCCAACTGTCAAATGCCAGTTCTTAATCTTCATCCACTGACTGTATACTCCTTCAACTTACTGATCCATAAACAATAGGATTTATGTAATCTTCTCTTGTTCTTGTTGTTGCAGTGTACAACTGATCCGAGTATTCTCCCTCCATATTTTTGTCTGTTGGCTCTGTATATTTGGGGCCTACATATAGATCCAAGGGTTGAACTACCTTGATTCCATCTGCCTCAAATGTCATAGTGTCTCTTTTTAGGTCAATCATTGCATAGTTGTCATAGGCCCAATCAATCCCAAGTAGTGAAGGGTAAGGGTCCTTATCCCCCATGATCTCAATCACCTCAAAGTCAGATACAGTCTTCACTCCCACAACATCTATTTCCACGCTCTCCATTCTTCCTATTGGGAAAATACAATATTCATTGGCCATTCTTAGCTGGATTGGGGAATATGTTAACTGGGGTTTTCCTAAGGCTTCCCAAGTCTTTTTAGGAAAAATATTCACATCAGATCCTAGATCCAACATGACATTTTTAATCTCAAACTCGTCCAGTTCATACTTTTCTTCTCTTCACTCTCTGAGTACTCTTCTTAGGAAGATTAATCCTTATTCGTGATTCTATGGGTTCTTCATTCCCTAAAACTAGGTATAGCGCATTGAAGAACTTTTATGTTAATTGGCCATTCCCGAGAATATCAAAGAATAATTGAAACCAAAGGTTGACTACATTTTGAGGTTGCTTGGGTTATCTTGGTGTGACTACAGGTTTTTTGGGTGCAGGGGGTGAAGCGGGGACTTGCACAATCTTAGGGTAAACAATAGGTTGTGGGGGTTTCTCTTGCATCTCAGGGATAGGGATATTCTGATATACCTCCATGGAATTTTTAAAGAACAAATTTTGTTTTAGAGGGTCATACATGTGTTATTTAAGTGTTGCTTTCTATATACGAGGTAGATTATTAGCATCAACTCCTGTCTTTTCTCCTCCTCGAGTGACGATATTGAGATTGGGAAATTGTCCCTTAATAACTCTCTTGATTTATGAACTGATGAGGTTAGTTCCTTGTTGGCATACTCGATCTTCCCATTTTGCAATCATTTCATGGAAATATTCAGTTGTGTGCCCATTGGTTCTGCAATGAGAGCACCATGATCGCCTCGGATGAGGACAGTCTCTCACCATATGGCCTTGATCATAATAGTTGTAACATGTTCTTAACCCTCTTCCCATGGTTCTTATTCCTATGAAGTCTCCTCTAGCTCCACCTCCTCGACCTCTTCCCACTCCCTGAGGGTTTTCATTCACCCTAAATGTTGTTAAGTCCAACCTGTCTGCAAGTGCATCCAACTCTCTACATTGATTGGTGGTGTGTGTGGTTGATGCACAAAACTCACAGTGTACAGTATTTGTTACTATCAAATATTTCTTCATAATGGGGCATTGTCTTGTCCCATTCCCATGGTTTCAACAAATCTCACAATAGTTGACTTTTAGTGCTTCTTGGCTCCTTGAAAAAGCATTATATGGAGTGGGGTTATGGAATGGTAAATTCGTAGATACTTGCGCAAATCCTCTCGTGGGTCCTAGTGGGGATCCCATCAGATTCTTAGGAGGTCACATTCCCATCATTCGTGGACATTAGTTCGCCAGATGTCCTTCTATATAATATCTGGTACACCAGACCTGCAGTCATCCTGGTCTAGGTATCATCAATTCTTGAATCTTTTCTGTAAGCGCTGATATTTTCCCTTGTAATTGTGCGAATTTTTCATATATTAGGGGTCTGGTCATTCTCAGCCTCCCAGGATATCCCACCATGGATTCAATATTCATTAATTGATCCAAGGGGTCTGTTAAAGTGGCTATCTGTTGTTGCGTTAGTGGAATCTGTGTAGGAGGAATCAATCCCTGAATATACCATTCTCTTTGATGTTCCTCATGGATTGGATGTGCTAGCCTCCCTATAGAATCTTTAACCTTTTGGTTGTATTCCCAGGCTGATTCACCTTCCCTTTGTTGAATCTTGTGCAACTTAGACAGAGCTTGTTGTTCTGACTGAGGTAGCTTAAACTCCGCTATGAACCTTATCCATACCTGGCCAAGTGTGAACACTTGACCTTGCATTCCTGGCACTCCTAGCTCAATAATATTCATGTACCATTTGAGAGCATGACCTCTCAAGGTAGTCTATAACTCAACCAACTTATTCACATCTGGAGTCCCTCTAGATCTCTATATTGCTTCACACAAGAACTAGTGCTGCTCAATATCTTCATATCCATTACCCCGAAATTCTGGGTATTGAGAAATCAAACCCCCTACATGACTATCCATTGTTGATATTTCTTCTCCTATCAAAATGAAACCTAACGGTCTTGCTTGCGATCTACCAGGGGATCCCAATATCCTCCTTGTACTCAGACTTCCTCGTTGTGACTGACTAAATAATTGTACTGGAACAAAATTATCATAAGAGGGTAGTATTGAACTTACCACTTGTATAGAAAACACTTTGGGTATAGGCGATTCAGGGCTGGCACCATTGGCTTCAGGGAAGGTTTCTTTGATCTAGGGGGTCTCATTCTCTTTCTCTAGAGAGGTCTCTTCAACTGTATTCCTGATCTTTCCTGGAATCGGGGCTGAATCTTCTCTTTCCTCTTCAATATCCATGTCGACTTCCTTCTCCCTTAATTCTACACCTTCTCCTACTTGTCCACCCTCCTAGGGACTTCTTTCTCTCTATGCTTCTCTCTCACTTAATCTTTGACTGGCCAGTATTTCCTATCTTCTCATCTTCTGCAACTCTTCCATTTGTCTTTCTTATTCTTCTCCTGGTCCGACTTCTTTCTGCAACTTCTCAGATTGTTTTGATTCTTTCTTTATCTTACCGCACCACCACTTCTCAACTATGGAGGCTCTTTTCAAGGCTCGCTCGTCTATTGAGTCCATTTCTTGTTGTTTCCCTCATTTTTCAAAGAAACCTCTCCCCTCTCTTAGGCCATGAATCCACCCCAAAATCTCCCTACCCCAAGTGAGGGTGTTTATGGTTCCATCTTAGTCGGGGACATAGTCAACATCCCCTCTTCCATCAAGAAAACTTTAATCCATAGGGGGATTCCTCTCAACATTTTTCCCCTTACGTATTTCTTGAAATCTACCTCTTCTCATGAGGAATATTGGTGATTCTCGGCTACAAACTCAATAATGTATCCTTCCAATGTGGTACTGACCCAGAAATCAATCGCTCACATGACTGGATGACCCATCCGATGAAGTGCTACAATATTTTATGTATCCCAAGTACAGGTCCTCTTAACTCATTCTTGGAATTCTTGAGCTTCTTGGAGCCTATGTATCCAATGGAAAAGTTATTCTTGGAACTTAACACATAATATCTCACACTAGTTGCTTGATCTTTCTGAGTAAAATACTACCTCCCGTGTATTTTTCATAGGTTTTCCCCTTAGGTCCGCTTCTTTCCATATGAAGGCGTCGTAGTTTATCTCCCACCATTGGTCAATATTAGATATGTGAATCCATGGAAGCATCCTCCCTACAAGTTCCCTTTTAATGCAGGTCTCAACAATGAAACCATTTTGTTGGCACAAGATTGATCAGACCAGGGTCCTTCTCAGGCTACCAACAAAAGGTACCATCTAGTCTAGAGCACTTGCATTTTCATCTCCTCCGAAGAGAAGAAGTCTCACTCGAAGCACTGCTGAGACAAAAGGATAGGGAAGGGAAAGGAGAATACTTAGGTGGGTTCACAGAACCCTCAACATTCACTAGGATCTTGCACAAGATATCTAACTACAAAGCATATTGGAACTCATACACTCATAAACTAAAACTACTTAGGTCGTGGAAAGAATTCATGTACAGAAACATCATGTGAAACTTATGAAGCATAAATAACTACTGTAAAGATACAATAAAAAGGTATAAACATAGAAATACTAATATAGGTGGATATTGGTGGCCACCCACCTTTTCCAACTGGCTCAAAACAGGTTTCTGGCAATTTTGGCAATTTACTATTTTTAGTAGTTTTTAACTTCCGAGGCCATTTTGAGGCCCTAAACGATGTTTTTTTAGAAAACAGGGAGAAATATGGATTATAGATCAATGTTTCTCACCAAAAATGTGTAGTTCTCAGATAGATCTTTCCAACGATCTATCGTGCGCCCCAAACGGATATCATATGCCAAAGTTATGCCCCTGGGAAGTTGACGTATCAACTACCCCCATTGGGGCCCGCAAACCTTTTGGATTTTCTTCTTCTGGGGTTAGGGTTTTGGATTTTACTTATGTTAAAAAGGACCTTAGAGCCTCATTGTAACAATCATCTTCTCACGGATGCGAGTATCCATCACATCTCTTCTCAGAGATAAGCTTCCACCATTCTAGCGAGTCTTTCACTCTATATTTTACAGTCTATGTACATTTCTTTGATTAATAGAAATCGTGTATTACTGTATATCTGTGTTTATGGTTGCATCTCTGATACATTTATGTTATATTATTGAATATCTGAAATATCTATGTGCATTTCTTTATTATATCTCCACTCTCATTTCGTGCCGAAAATAATCAGGATCAGTGGTATCAGAGCAGGCTACTCTTGATCGTTTTTTCAGTGCATGTCCCCGACGAGGTCCAAGTATAGAAAGTTGGGTCTCGAGATTGTCTCCCTTGACGAAAAACCCTCTCTCACACCCAAGAAATCCTCAATGGTGGAAGAAAATAAAAACGACAGAGCATACGATTCTATCAATTTGTTTCTTGAGCAAGCTCTCACGCGACAAAGAGATGAAATGATGGAGAATTTTTCCCACATCCTTCAACACCTTTCGATAGCATCAGGCGCATATTCATCAAGCAGCCACTTTGGAGGCACCTCACCTTTTAAGGTACATGTCAATTTTGATATTCCTATATTTGAAGGTCAAATAGATGTGGATGCCCTAGATAAATGGTTAAATCTGTTAGAAGGTTATTTCTCTGTTCACAATTTTTTCGACAAAGAAAAGATCACCTTTGCACTCCTTAAATCTCTCCCCCATGTCAAACATTGGTGGGAAACTTACTGGGAGAAAAGTTCCACAGAGGAGTCTGGAATATATGGGGCCGAGTCCACTTGGGATTTTTTTGTGGATTATGTAAAGGAATAGTATACCCTGTTGGTAACTATGAGGACCAGCACATGAGATGGACCACACTGCGGCAAGAGAGGGGCCAAGAAGTTCCAGAGTTCACCAATAACTTCCATATCTTGTGCACCAAGATAGGTATCAAAGACTCCAAACAACATTTGGTTCTAAAATATCGTGGGCCTCTACACAGATACATCCAAACTGAAATGGATTTTATGGACTTCTCATCACTTGGTGCTGCTTATCGATATGATATTAAAATTGAGCAGAAATTTAAGCACTAGAACAAACGGGAGTTTGGGTATGCAAATCCACAAAAACCAAAGTATGAAAAAGACAACCCTAACAAATAGTATCCCGAAAACTAGTCAAAGCCATAGGAAAAGAAGGGTCATAGGAAGACAAAGAAGGACACCAGAAAATGGTGTGATTTCCACAAAATCCCCTAGCACAACACCGATGAATGTCACTCAAAATAGTCATTGGTGGTTGAGATCAAAGACAAGGAGCCAAACCCTGATTTAGAATCTGATTATGAAAATATTGGTAAAAGATAGATCATCGACACAGACCCCACTGTTATTGTCTCGACCATAGCAATTCAACCAGAAGAACCAACAGATCCTGAAGAAGGGGAGTGAATTTTTCATTCAAAGATGTGGGTGAAGGGGACCCTGCTGCATTTTATTGTTGATAGCAGAAGCCATAATAACCTCATCTTAGCAGAGGTCGTCAAATAGTTGGTTGTCGACAACACCACACCCGCAACCATACGACATTGGGTGGCTTCGCCAAGGATGAAATATCTATGTCAGACAACAGTTTCGATTGTCATATGGTATCCAACCCTTCAAGGATGAGGTATTATTTGATGTTTCCCCATTGGATGTATTTGATGTTCTCTTGGGCCAACCATATATGTGGAAGCACCATATTATTTATGAGTCTCGACCCTGTAGTGTCATTGTTACTTTGGGGGGTCATCTCTACAAAATACTAGAGGTAGTTCCAACTACTACCCCACCTAAATAGTGATGCAAGGTAGTATCTCATACTACAAAATTCAGTTTCTTCACAATATGTTCAAAAGGTGAACAGAATGATACTGCAACCACCACAGCTTTGACCCAAGCACCATCTATCCAGCAAAAGCAGGTCGACAAGGTTGCAACAAAACGCAAAGATTCCTTCTACACATAGTCATCTCAAGTAACCAGACTGATTAAAAAGGTCCAACACTTCCATCCACAGGTTTGTGACAACCTTCAACAAGCTAAGCAACACGACGTCTCTAGCAAGGCAAGCAGCTCTCCAAGATTCAGATTCAGCAATCACTTTCCCCTCTCCCCCAAGAACTCAACGCAATGGAGACCATTACTTCCTAAGGAGGGAGGATTGATCCAGGCAGATATTGGTGTCCACCCACCTTTTCCAACTGGCTCAAAACAGGTTTCTGGCAATTTTGGCAATTTACTATTTTTAGCAGTTTTTAACTTCCGGGGCCATTTTGAGGCCCTAAACGATGGTTTTTGAGAAAATGGGGAGCAACATGGATCATAGATCGATGTTGCTCACCCAAAAGGTGTAGTTCTCAGATATATATTTCCAACAAGCTATCGTGCGCCCCAAACAGATATCATATGCCAAAGTTACGCCTGTGGGAAGTTGACAAATCAACTACCCCCATCAGGGCCCGAAAACCTTTTGGATTTTCATCTTTCAGGGTTAGGGTTTTGGATTTTACTTATGTTAAAAATTCCCTTAGAGCCTCATTGTAATGATCATCTTCTCACGGATGTGAGTATCCATCACATCTCTTCTCAGAGATAAGCTTCCACCATTCTAGCGAGTCTTTCACTCTATATTTTACAGTCTCTGTACATTTCTTTGATTAATAGAAACTGTGTCTTACTATATATATGTGTTTATGGTTGCATATATGATACATTTATGTTATATTATTGAATATCTGCAATATCTCTGTTCATTTCTTTATTATATCTCCTCTCTCATTTCGGGATGAAAATAATCAGGATCAAAGACGCAACATATTTTGAAATTTTGGATTCTTCTTCATATATTATCTTTAGATATTTCTCAGTTACAACCTCAAGTATACAAAGTAGTTCTCTGTTATATAATCTTGGCTCTGGACCCAGGTTGCAGAGCTCTAATTCCCAAAATGGTGTACATATTACATTATAGAACTCAAAACCCGAATTCTCAACAATAGACAACAACGAATATGACACCAAACTAAGAACAAGAGGAGAAGAGAACCCTTTTACAATCATACTCATCCCTATATATAATTTAAGTCATGTCTTCTAGCTTTGGCTTGCATGCTTTCTTGTTCTGTTGCAACTACTTTTGCTTTCTTGGCATTGCGTTGTCCTTTTCACAATTGATTTCTGTAACTTCTCCTTTCTCTGTTTTCCAGCTTCTTATGTAGCTTGCGCAACTTGTCCTAGGACAAAACTGGGACTGTAGTCCTTCTTGCACAACTTCTTGTCCAAAAACAAAGGGCCCAACAGAGGAAACAAAGTAAACAGAGCAAGAAGGGCCCAAAACCTATGACTATATATGAAGACGATAAGACAAATAAAATTACAACTCATTCTCAAACAAATCAAACAAGAAGAAACAATTTGGATCTATTCGCTGAGGCAGATAAATCTGTCTTCCAGGGAGAAGTTTCAATTTGAGAACTTAAATTTCTATGCAAAAGCTAATTTTTGACTAAAAGATGATGGATGCTTGAAGAAAGCCTTTTTGTCTTCATGCACATAAGGTGTTATCTCCCTGTCGATAATGTTGGTTGTAACTTGGGCAAGAAAAAGGAATTAAGAATATTAAAATCTGATTTTAAAAGAGCGATACAAGAAGTTCCCGCAACTCTCCACATAGGAAAAATATTAGCCCTACAGGAACACCTGTAACAGTTGATTTTGTAGTAAAAGATACAAATTTGCATTTTTGTGATGGAGAAAAGAAGATGAGGAGGTAAATGTTTTATGGAATCAGAAGAAAGAGTATGCTATTCCTTTTAAAGTTGATCTACAGCCTATTTTTCGTGGATGCCAATGCAAATTAGTTATCTATTTCGAGTTTTCAAACTGAGGATCATATGGATCACAGAGGATCAGGTGGATCTATGAAGACTAGGTGAAGAATGCAACGTTCCAGCCAGGTGTAATCAATTCAACAAACGACCTATCTCTATGCAAATTTGTTTCCTATATTATAGGATCTAAATTGTAATTGTTTTCCATTTCTATATATCAATAGATATAGGAAAAAATCACCCTCAGTGCCTATAGGAGTTAGTTTTGAGATATCCCTAAATATCATATTGATCATGAATGTATGAAGTTGATGTAAAACTCTATATATGTCATGAAGTAGAGGAAGAAAGGGTTTGATCCCTGGTTTTGCTTGATATTTTATATCTAAAGACTTTTTTGATTCATCTTGCCTATGTAACGACTTCAGCTACTAATAAAGTTAATGTTTAGTTTTGTGTTCCTTCTATGTTTATCATCTTCCTGTTTTCTTTTGAAACACTCTGATGATGGTATATGATGTTATGACAAATGCCTATGTTCTAAGAAGGTTGCTTTAAAGGATTTTCAGTAATATTTTCCGCATTGGTGTTTCTTCTCCTTAAATCTTATTTGGAATTATTTCTAGATAAAGGTTTATTCTTCTATTGTATAAGGACATTAAGGACAAGATTTTTTTATTGGTAGATTTATCAGTTTTTTCTTTCCCTTATCTCAATCACATCACCCAAAACTTTAAGTCCCTAGCCATTATCTTTATTTAACTGACTTTCTACACCTAGGTAAGTGATCTTAATAGATGAAACCATTATTTCCTTTCAAACCAAAAAAGGATTTATCCATCTCTAAAACCCCTATTGAACATTTTGAAACAAGGTGTGCTAGGATTGACTGAATAGAAATCTTGAGTTGAATTCTAGCGCTAATAGAAGACATGAAGAAAATTAAATCTAATATCTCCATGTTCAATATTTGCTCCCTTCCACAACAACGTAAACTTCTACATGATGCTTTCAGGCCCCAAGAGACTCAAATATAAACTATTGAAATTGCTGAAAGATTAGACTCTGGAAACAATACACCAAAAATACACAAGGTATAAATAGCATCAGCTATAAATGCAACTAGCATAGGTGATTTTTCAAAATCACAGATACAACCTTTTCTACTTACTTATGAAATTTTCAATTTCAATGTTCATAATTGTTTAGCAGATTTTGGTGCCTCTTCCAACATCATGCCTTTTTATATTTTCCAAAAGATAAATTTTGTCCCACAAATAACAAAAATCAATATTATCCATTGAGACATAACATATGTTAAAGTGAAATGGGAACTTAGAGATGTATTAATTAGAATGTCATCCAATCCAATATTTCATCAGACTATAGAAATAGTTATGGTAGACATCCCAGAAAGTTATGGTTTGCTCCTAAGTAGAAATTGGTCGGCCAAACTCCAAGGTTATTTCACTATTTATTGGTCTCATCTATGGTTTCCCTATAAAGTTAAATCAAATCAAATATGGGTTAATAGTGAAGCACACATGAAGCACACAGTGACATAATTAGAAGGTAAAAATGAACCCATTAGCTTTCCTCATTCCATCCTAGGAAATTGTTTTTTCGAGATTGATTATGGTTGTTACAAAGCTCAGAATTTTGAGATGCCATTTGAACTACAATTAGGCCTCTTCCATTGAGCACATAGTGGTGCTTGTCTCTTACCTACTAACTTAGGATTTAGTTTGACTAAAAAAACTAACATCCCGAACATGTGGACCATGTCCTTTGACGATTCTAAAACTTAGGACGAAGACGACATAGGATGTGTACTGATTGACCCCATTCAAGGAAAAATTCTCATATCATGTCGATCAGATATTGAATGCACCAAAAAAACTGTTGAATATGAATCCTTAGTGCAAGGTCTCAAGAAGGCCATTGACCTTGAGGTAAAACATATGAAAGTGTTAGGTGACTCGAGAATTATTGTTTGACATGTAAGAAATACTATTCATTTCCTATCTCTGCATCTGAAATCCTATTAGTAAGAGGTATGGAATCTTCTTTATTCATTTGATGCATTTAATATTAATTCTATACCCCATGATCAAAATGTAGATGATATTTTCACCAATGCAACATCTGCATTTATGCCTCATGACGATGGTTTTTTGGTTGAACTAATGTTTAGGTCATCCATACCTAACAATGTTACAAGTTGGAGAGTATTCAACTATGATTCTTAGATTGTCAACTTCCTTACTAGTTCAGACATGTTCCAAAACTCAGTGATTGATGACGAAATTCATCAACAAGAGTTGCAAGCTTATCAAGAAAAAACTAATAAGATCAAAACAAATTGTGTTCCAAAGAATGTTTTGAATCTTGAAAATTTATTTGATTTACAATCTAAGTTTAGGAGGCCAACTAATCCAAAGAACAAAAACTCCATGATGATGCATTTATTGTTCAATTTGGGAACATCTGAACAACCCAAGTATGTCAACCTGAGAACCTGCTATTCAGATTCATAAAAACATACGTTCATATAATTATTCAAGAAGTATCGAGATGTTTTTTCCTGGACATATGACGAATTGAAGACTTATGATACACTAATAATACAACATGTGATTCCCATCAAATAAGGAATCAAGTAGTTTCAGAAAAATATCTGGAAGATTCATCCTACTATCGAACCTCTTATACAGAAGCAACTCAAGAAGTTGTTAGATGCCCAAATAATTTTAAATTAAGACATTCAACTTGGGTATCTAATATGGTTCCTGTGAGGAAAAATTCAGGAGAAATAAGAATTTGTATAGATTTCATAAATATAAATCGTGCTTCTGACAAATATAACTATACAATTCCCCCAATGGAACAAATCCTGCAACTCATCTTTGGATATCAACTATTCTCCTTACTAGACGAATTTTTGAGATACACCCAAGTTCTTGTGGCAAAATAAGACCGATTAAAGACCACTTTTCAAACTAAATTGGGAACTTTTGCTTACAAGAGTGTTACACATCAAAATTACTCACTTTGATAGTGTCGCAAGTGTCATCATTATAAAGGTCGCAAGTGTCGCATGTTGCTCACAAGTGTCGCAAGTGTCAAAGAAAGCATACTGCCATGATGCCTATGTCGTGCCTATAACGACATGAGAAAGACACTTGAAACACCTCAAACATCTGATTTGGAAGAGGAGAAATGAGTCAACAGGCTTGCAAACCTTTTGCCATCTGAAAGACCCTCAAAAACTGAGTTTTTGGAGAGGAACGCTCCCCCTTACACTATCTCGGAGCACCGACGCTCCCCCTTACACTATCAGGGAGCGTTATAACACTCCCCTGGCCCTTTTGAGGGAGTGCTATAGATTTTGAGAGGATTCGCACCCCCTAAATCTTACTAGGGAGTGTTACAACACTCTGGTGGCCCTTTTGAGGGAGTGCTACCTATTTTGGGCAGTTGTTAAGCTGTTGAGATGAATGGGGGAAGCATCTTTTCATTCTTGGAAGGCAGTTGGATTCGAATCCCTAGTCCAGCCATGATCCTAGGGAAGATCCTCAACTGAAGGAAGAAAATCCTCCACTTCCCCAAGAATATCTCAAGTGGTTAAAGCCTCTCCAAGGCTATATAAACAAGCTTTCTAATGGTGAAAGGGGATGGAAAAAGGAGAATTACACCAAACTTATGATCTCATAAGTGGTATTGTAACATAGCTGAGGAGGAAGAATTGCTAGCATGAAACCTGTGATCTCATAGGAGACACACGGTCAGCCAAAGGAGAAGTGATAAGTGAATCTATTGTCAACCAAGTTGTAGATCTTTCGAGCAAGGGTTAGACGAAGGGGACTTGACAAAGCTGTCGCATTCGCATCTATGATTGTAAGTACTGTTGTCGTTATTCTCATTAATATGACACGCTTGGCCTGTTTCTTTCTAGTTTGTGTATGATGTTACATGAACTTATCATTAATTGATATATCTGTTTTCAAGCTAATATCAATAGAGTAGGAAGTGGTTGTATCTTGTTTGTCTACAGGACTCAGCGAGGAGCAAAGGATTGGAGCGCAACTCAGAGCGTGCAAGGACAAACATCGATAAAGAGGTACTTTTGTTATCCTTCCCTCTCATGTATTAGTTTAGATAGATTTGAAAGGAAGTCAGTGTCCACATTAAGCATTTTTCTGTCTAGGGTTAAGGTCAAGCTCTTAGAGGAGATCTACCTGTCCGCAGGGAGATTTTCCTACAACAGAAACTGGCGACTCCACTGGGGATATAGTCTCGTATCAAAACCTCTTGTTTCGATTTCTCCGCATTGACCTAGTTCTATCCCTTGATTGTTTCAGACATGGTTCACTCCTCTTTTGATTGGTTTCATGAGTTGATTGGCTCCCTACCCCATCACACTCAGCATAATTGTCGGAATTGGATTGTAATTTTTTTATTTTTCTGACAATTTTTGGAGTTTCAGACCCTAGCGCCCCTGTCCTAGTGTTAACAGAGCGCCAACACTCCTAATAGCTTTGCACAGAGTGCTATAATGCTCCTTGCCCTTGGCAACAGAGCGCCAGCCCTCTTTGGCTCAAAAATCTTCCAGAATTGCATTTTTTGGGATTTTGCCTCTGTGTTTCCTCTGCTGAGTAACCTTGTGAGTCAGTGTTTCTTCCTTTTCAACCTTGACATCTGTCTTTTGATTGAAGAATAAGCACCTTACTGTTTGGATCTTGTATCCTTCTTCACTATTTTCATTCAAGTCTTTCCTATTGAGCGAAGTTTAAAACCCATGCATTGTTCTTCTCTCCTCATCAGCTGAGTACAAACCTTGGTGAAGGTCATCAAAGGCCTATAGACCTATTTATCTTGATTTGAGTCAAGGTCATTGTTCTTCAACTTTTTCTTTTTGGGTGTGAATTTTTTTTTCTCTTTGATTGTTTCTTTTCTTTCGCTTTTCGTTTTGATTGCAATGAGAGGGTGCATTGTTTGTATGAATTTAGCTTGTGCTAGTTTGATTTTCAATCAAAGACAATTAGCAAGACAAGCATTGTGTTGAATTGATCTTTAACTCATATACGAACAGTGAAAAAGCATCTCCATGATTGATTGTGCATATTATAAGGCATTTAAAAGTTTTGCATTACATCAGGATTTGATTGAGAAAAAGAATCATTTGGGGACACTCCGTATTTGTGCTTGTTAGTGAAAAGAACTCTCTCTCTCCCTTAGATAGACGTTCATCGAAAAGAAATGACTGCTTATCATGTTCAATGCATTCTTTGGGTCTGAGTCATAATTCCATTCGTTTCACTTCCATGCACCCCTTTTGTGTAAAGAACAGCCATAAAAATCAATGCTAATTAAAAATTATCTAGGATTTTTTCTTTGCTAGGATCCTCCACCAACAGTAGAATAGGTGTAGTACTTCTGATTAGGCTGTGAGCATAACTCTCCAAAGTTTCCAAAACAAACAGTATCATCCTGAGTTAGGGAGAGTCAAATCCAATCATCGTATAAGTCTGCCTGGGATCCCCCTCTCACACAGGGGTTGCACAGGAGGTTGCATTCGGGTAAGGTACGGGGACTAACCCTTCGTGGTTTAACTTATTGTGGTGGTTAGATCGTATTATGGGGATCACTTTGAGGTAAATCCACAATTACTGCGTGGAATCCTTTTAGTTGATTTCGGGCTCGATACCCTACCCGTACGTTCGGATCAAACTATCGACTTTTCCCGCCCAGGGGCTGACTGCGAATTGGTAACCTTAGTGGCCATAATATTTAGGGTCTTACACAAGGTGATGGTGACAGGAAGTCTCACTGTACCTAGAGTAGACATTGGTCAAACTCACTCGGGCTCCTTGGAGGGTAAATCCACAATTACTGCATGGAAGCTTGCACCAAGGCGTAAGTCCGTTAAGCAGG
>JZKD02S2028995.1:26673-37246 GCA_000966675.3 Picea glauca
CTTCTCAACGGCTGAGATCAAAGTGCCTGGATCAATGGCGCTAAGGTGATCCCATCCTTCTTAGCTGCTTTGTTTTAAATCAACGTGGGCCCTTCTCCCCGGTTGCCATGTGTCCCCCCATCTCAACTCTTTTAGTCCATCTCATCATCCACTCACCACCTGCCACGTGATCCGCTCCCTTCCACGTTATCCTCCCACTAAGAGTGTGTCCATTATATCTCATCTTTTGTCCCCTCCACTTATTTCCTTTCTCCATGTGTCTTCCCCTGTAACCTCCCTCACACCTCATCACTTCATACCTCACCCTCACAATGTTGGTGCCACCACTCCCATTATGCGCCCTATCCTTCACGCTGGCCAGCGCGCCCTTGCATCAGGCAGTTCAGTTAATCCAGGTGGCAGTGCAAGGGGTCGTCCACGTCCCAAAGGTGTCGAATTGGTCGGGCCATCCTCAATCCCAGTGAAGAAGTTATTAAGGTAGTTGGTGGTGGTTATACATCGCCTCCACCATAATGGGAAAGTCCAGCAATGAATTAAAGGCACATCACTTCACCCGCGAAAGTGTCAGGAATTTGATTGCGTCTGCCATAGGTGCACGATCATTTAGAGACTACAGTTGTAGATTGTCAGAAGCCATGTAGACGCAATGTGTTGAATGCAATGTCTTGATTTTGTTGTTGTCATTGTTTTTAGTATATAGGCATTTTCGCTATTTTTGTATTTATCGATGGTAGAGCGGAGCTCCAGACTATAATGTTTTAACAACCATTCTAGTTCCTTGGTTGTACATCTGTATCTGAGATTTCTTGTTTTATGACAAAAAAATTTCCTACTTCATCTTTGTTTTCATCTCATGCCAGAGAGTTCATGATCGAATGATTTGCATGAATTGTTGCAGTTATGTTATGATAAAGGATTTTTTGTTGCATTACTATTTTCTCTGGTCTCCTGCGTTCGAATGTAAGAATATCTTGCCTTTGGATGTTTCTTCTCATAGGATGTTAGGATCCTGATGTTTATAACGGACCCTTGCACTTTTCTTATACAAGTCTTCCTCCTACACACCCTTATTACAACTCACTATTTGAAGTTTATCTAAGACCTCACTTTCCCATGCATGCCTGGCCTATTTTCAGAGTTGAAATGATGTTGTCCTGAGTTTGCCTCCATTTGATCATCCATTTTATAAACAAATCGTGACATTAAACTGATGGGTGTCGGGCTCTGCTCCTGCTGCAATCCAGGAGTGACTTCTAACGCTAACATTTCTGGTGTCGTTGGCGGGGACGAAGTTGAAGATTTTCCCTGGGAAGAACGACATTGAGCCTCTAATTCTAAAGGTGCACCAGACATCAGATCCCTTAAAGATTTCTACTGTGCACCTGGCGACTCCACTATGGCGACTCCATTGTTTCCACATCACTATTTCAGCTGTGACTACTGTTAGCACACCTGAAAGATGACCCTAAGGAGATTTCTCGAGAAGGTTTCAGCAGCTGCTTTCTCAGTCTGAGAAGCTTCCTGGGGTAATGACAACGTTAAGATATGGCCTTTGATGGTGAACAAGGACCATGCATATTTGAAGCTGCGCATCTTTCACCTTGTGACTCCGTGATTCGAGGATCGACTGGCGACTCCACTGTTTCGATATGGAGAAAATTATGGCTCAAAGGTTTGCTTTCTGTGACTTTTCCCAAATAGTTGGGTTTCCTAATGCACTTCCTGATAGAGACCAATAGGAATATTTCCTCTTTGAATTTCATGCAACAAGGTGGGAGAAACTAGCTGAGCATTTACTGGACTTCCATGAGGCTATTCACCGACACAATATCACACATGAGGATGTCCGGATTAAGCTCTTCAGGTATTCATTGAAGCGAGCTTCTCTTGAATGGTGTCGGTCTCTTCCCGCTGCAAGCATCCGCTCTTTAATAGGTTTTCATACAGCTTTCAATTCATTTTGTAAAGACTACTATCCATCTGATTTCTTGTTTGAAAACTATTGTGAGGATTTTTCTTCGCTTCATGAAGCCTATATTGGCCCTGAAGACCATGTTCATGATAAATCCTTTACTATGGAGGAAAGCATTTGCCATGAAAAAATAGAGGTGTTGAACGATATTAATTGTGTTAGCCCTGGAACGGAAGCATTTGACATTATTTCAGATGCACCTGCTCTTTTAGATGTTCATAATGATCAACATGCCTCTTGTGAAAATTATGATTTTATAAAGAAGATGTGGTCTATAGTAGATGGCTTACCTGGGCATCAGGTGGAAGCAGATGTTCCTAGTAGCTCTGCTCATGATGACAAAGACCCTCTCTTTTTAAAAGAGGGGTTAGTTGTGGAAGAGGTTTCTTCTCTTTTCCTCGAGGGGGTTTCTCACGATATATTTTTACCTGGGATTAAAGAGAAAAGGATTATGTATGAGAAGCCAGAAGCAGCAGGTCCTGCTGTCCCTGAAACAATTTTTTTTTACGGGATTACTGTTTTGGAGGAGGATCATATCAATGAAGGACAACCCCTTTTCGATCTATATTATAGTGATTATGAGCAACAAACTTATCCTACTTTTGATCACTATAGAGATACTGAAGAGCCAGTCAGCAAACAAAACCACCCCATGGTCCCTATTTATGATGAATACAAATCGGACTTGGGGGAGACCGAACCAGAGGAGCAGGATATTTACTGTCTAGAGCCAGTCAGCGAGCCGCCACTACCCGAGAGCAGTGAGCCTACATCAGTTTTCCACCATCAACCTGTGATTATTAGAGATATTCAGCCATAGGTGAACAACTGTGTAGCAGAGGAAGGTGTTTCTCGCCCATTTTCTGGAATTTGCCACTCATTCTATGACCCTGTCTACAAGTACATGGAGTGGAATTTCCCCTATGCTTTGGAGCTGCCCTATTTCATCTCAACTCCAGCCTGTAAGGAGGAGTTGAAGAGTGTAACCTCTCTGCTATCACGGTTACACCATCCACTGATGATCATCGACAGAAGGAAGGAGCTTCTATCCAGGAAGCTACTTGAATGGCTATGGTGGAAGTTTTCTTTCACCTAGCCCATGTAAAGTGTTTTATTAGCTTAGGACTGTACATAAATAGGCTCCTGTAAGCATGAACACTTAGTTTGTTTTGTTTTTATTTTTCGGCCTATATTTTCAGCAGCGGGATGTTTTGAGCCTGACTCCATAGTCCAACAGCAAGGCACTGAATATGCAAAAGTGTTCTTAGAGCATCAAAGGGATGACTCTATCCCCCATGGAGCCAAATGTTAGCGATATTTCTGGTAAGGGGGGTAAAGTGCGAAGGAATGGGTAAAAAACCCACTTTTCCTAAGTTCGGGATGCAAATGCGTCCGTGTTTAAATGGAAATCAATTCTGGATGGCAGGATTTCATGTGCCCAGATCAATGGCACTCATCAGATTCTGTAGCCCCCTCACCTTTCTACCTTTAAGCAGAGGTGGGGGTCCGGAATCGGGGGTGCACCTCTTCAACGGTCGAGATCAAAGTGCTCGGATAAACGGCGCTCAAGGCGATTCCTAACCCGCCCCGCCTTTCTACCTTTAAGCTGAGGGGTGGGGTCTGGAATCAGGCGCGTATCTTCTCAACGGCCGAGATCAAAGTGCCCGGATCAACGGCGCTCAGGCGATCCCATCCTTCTCAGCTACTCTGTTTTAAATCAACGTGGGCCCTTCTCACCAGTTTCCATGTGTCCCCCCATCTCCACTCTTTTAGTTCATCTCATCATCCACTCACCACCTGCCACATGATCCACTCCCTTCCACGTTATCCTCCCACTAAGAGTGTGTCCATTATATATTATCTTCTATCCCCTCCACTTATTTCCTTCTGCCATGTGTCTTCCCCTATAACCTCCCTCACACCTCATCACTTCTTACCTCACCCTCACAATGTTGGCGCCACCACTCCCATTATGCGCCCTATCCTTCGTGCTGGCTAGCGCACCTTTGTATCAGCAAGTTTAGTTAATCCAGGTGGAAGCGTGAGGGGTCGTCCATGTCCCAAAGGTACCGAGTTGGTCGGGCCATCCTCAATCCCAATGAAGCAGTTATTAAGGTAGTTGGTGGTGGTTAGACATTGCCTCCACCATAATGGGAAAGTCCGACAATGAATTAAAGGCACGTCGGTTCACCTGTGGAACTGTTAGGAATTCGATTGCGTCTACCATAGGTGCACGATCATTCAGAGACTACAGTTGTAGATTGTCAGAATCCATGAAGATGCAATGTGTTTAATACAACATCTCGATTTTTTTTCTATTGTTGTTTTGAGTATATAGGCATTTTCGCTATTTTTGTATCTATCGATGGTAGAGCGGAGCTCCCGACTGTAATGTTTTAACAACCATTATAGTTCCTTGGTGGTGCAACTGTATCTGAGATTTCTTGTTTTATGACAAACAATTTTCCTACTTCATCTTTGTTTTCGTCTCATGCCAGAGAGTTCATGATCAAATGATTCGCATGAATTGTTGCAGTTATGTTATGATAAAGGATTTGTTGTTTCATTATTGTTTTCTCTGGTCTCCTGCATTCGAATGTAAGAAGATCTTGCCTTGGACATTTCTTCTCACAGTCTGTTATGAACTTGATGTTTATAACGAACCCCTGCACCTTTGTTATACAAGTCTTCCTCCTACACACCCTTATTACAACTCACTGTTTGAAGTTTATCTAAGACCTCACTTGCCCATGCATCCCTGGCCTATTTTCAAAGTTGAAATGATGTTGTCCTGAGTTTGCCTCCATTTGATCATCCATTTTATAAACAAATCATGACATTAAACTGATGGGTGTTGGGCTCTGCTCCTCCTACAATCCAGGAGTGACTTTTGACGCTAACACAACCAAGGAGTATTCAAAAGTTTCTCGAATAATTTCTCCATATTTTCACAATTTGAAGGAGATAATTCAAGCTAATTTGAAGGAGGAATATCATGAGAGAATTTGTGTAATTATAGAAAATTGGTTGATAGAAAAGTGGAGAGGATAAGTATTTTGTAAATATAGAAAATTGGTTGAGAGAAAAGTGGAATTGTAATTATGAGTTTCTTATTTTCTTTTCAAATCACTCATGTATAAATAGGAGGAGATGAGGAAAGGAAGAGAGGAAGAGAGAAAGTAGAGAAGAACATAGTTAGTCTTTGCTCTTGAGATAATGAGTTAGTCAGGGATTTGATCATGTTGTAATAGAGTTGATGTTTTAGATTTATTTCTCCATAATAGATTTGTTATGTTGAGTTGTTAATATAGATTTTATGTGATCTCACATATGTTTGTCATTTTTTATTTGTTATTTATGTTATAGATGGTATTTCCTTTGTCTAATCTCATGCCTTCTGAATCAGGATTAATTTATGCAATTTCGTGCTTTCATTTATGTCATAGAATTTAATCTCATGCTTTCTCAATCAGGTTTAATTTATGAAATTTCATGATTTTGTTTATGTCATGCAATTCAATTTCATTCTTCCTCAATTAGGTGTAATTTATGCAATTTCATGCTTTCGTTTATTTCATGGAATTCAAGTTTAGTCATGTGTTTCTTTTCCAAATCATTAGATTAGATTTCATGCTTTCGTTTATTTTATGCAATTCAGTTTCATTTGTGTGCTTCATTTTCAATCATTATATTAGGCTAGCTTTCTTTCATCCTGCATATATTGTGCTTGCACCTCGTAAGATTACGAACTCCTTGGGTTGACAATTTTATGTCAAATTCATTAGTATATAAATAAATTGACATTTTGGCATCGTTGTCGGGGAAGTGCTAAAGGGATTAGAGATTAGGTAGGTAAGTTGTCTTTAATTACACAACAAGGGGGAGGAGAAACATTAAGACGAGAGGTAAGAACCTGCACATCCATTTTAATGGGTCGATCCAAAGCATTTTTGTTCCCTTTCTGCAAGAGTGTTTAATTTTTCTCCAAATTTGCTTACTATTCTTAGTTTTTTTACTTTTCTCAGTTTGTTTACTTGCCTGCAATTTACTTTCCTACAAGCATGTTTTCTCTCCTACAGACTGTGTTTAATTTCCCGCAAGCGTGTTTTCTTTCTTGCACAGTGTGTTTATTTTCCTGCAAGCGTGTTTTCTTTCCTGCACAGTGTGTTTAATTTCCCGCAAGCATTTTTTCTTTCCTGCACAGTGTGTTTACTTTTTTGCAATTTATTTTCCTGCCAGTGTGCTTATTTTACTGCAAGAGCACTTTCTTTTATGCAAGTTTCATTTCTTTCATTTTGAATTAGTTTCTACTTTTATACGATTTTTCCTTTTATTTTGTATGTGTTCATCTATGATTTTACACTTCTTTTATACTAGTACTGTTTCGTAATGTCTCGTAGTTAGGATCTCATCTTCTCAAGAAGATGATATATTGACAGCAATCAAAGACTTAGCCTCTCCTCTTGAATCAAAAGAAGAATTGACACTTGAAGAATCAAATGAGGAACAAATATTTGAACAAGATATTGAGGAGGACAAACACGAGAATGCCAGTAAGATGAATCAGAATGAAAATCATGCATACGAAAGCCTCATTGAATGATCGTTTCAAGTGAGTATAAGGACAATTCAATGTTTTCTTCCCTATTTCTCTTTATCGCATTTACTACAATTAATTTCGCACACTGCTATATATTTTAAATTTCAATTTTTGAAATTGTGTGTGAATATATTCTTGCTCCTATTACGCAAATGGTTAAATTGGAAATTTGCTTACAGGTAACTAATTTCTAACTTCTAATTAGCATAGAGTAGGTAGGATGTTATTTTCAGTTTTTTGTGTTAAGTTTTGAATAAATATGAATAAGTATGCTCTCCTTCGTGCTTCGTGGGATCTCTAGGATTAGAAAGTAGGATATCTCTATTGTTTTTAGGAAAAAAAACGTGTAAAAAAGTTGCTTCAGTTTTCGACTTGGGATCCCCATTTGCTAAAAACTTTTGTTTAATTTTTTTTTTTAATTTCCATTTTTTTGTTTTTAAACTAGTGATACAAAAGGAAAAAACCAAAACAAAACTTAAAAAAAATCCAATTTTTGTTTTTAAAAGTAGTGATACAAAAAAAAAACAAAAAAAAAGAAAGATTAAAAAATTACAGTTGTGTTATTTAATGTAAAATAAAAAATTTCACAAGCTTGCGATTGATCAAAGTTTCACTACCCATGCGGAGGATGATACTGTCAAGCTTCAAGCTTGTGCCTACACCGAAACCTTCAAAACAATAAAACATGAGAGACAGAATATTCCCTCTGTATTTCCTGAACAAACTTCTCCATATTATTGTAGGAAAATCCCCATCAAGCCAAGTAACCACGGATCTGTTAAATATAATGTAACGTCAACAGTCTGACTGTACACTGCCAGCTGTATCGGACAGTTGTACTTTCTATTTTTGTCTTTTTTGAGCCTATTTAGCTCATCCATCTCCCATTGCATTGTATCTTCTTCTAACATATCTTCTTCATACATTCCAATATACTATTCTATTCTTTCTCTCTGCATTTCTCTTTACTTCACAATTCATCATGGTATCAGAGCTTCAACAGTAAGCCTCTTCACACAGTTCGGAGAGAAACACGATCCTCACAGTGCAGAGCCTCATGGATCTTGAGAGCACGTGACACAGAATTTTCACAAGGTTTGGAAAGCTGTCTGTAATACTCTCTAAATATTGTCGTAAGAAACTCACGCGAGGTCGCAGAGAATACTACGCTCGAAAGATCAAGGAAGCAGAGATCGAGAAAGAAGAAACTTTAAAGATTCTTGTAATCTTTTCAAGAATCGTCAAAGATTGATGAAGAAGAGCTGCAGGAGGCGGAAACTTTTAAAGAACTCGAAGAATTTGTTCAAATTCATTAAAGATTGTTGCAGAAGGCACAATCGTTTAAAGATTTTTGAAATTCGCTCAAATCTGTCAAAGATTGCAGTAGAGAACGAAGAATTCTTGTATTTCTCTCAAATCTTTGAAAGATTCATGAATCTTTCTTCCACGGGTGTAAAGATCGTGTCTACTCTGCAAAGAACAACCACTAAGGCTATAAGATTCATCCTGCGAATGCATCCGAAGCTGGAACCCAATTCAGAAGGGACGCAGAGAGCGCGGAAAAGATGAAATCATTTCAGCCATTAGATCTTGCGTAGAAGACCGACAAATGTTGGATCAGGAAGAAAGTGCACGAGGTTTAGTCCTCTGCAGTGCCAAGGAGAAATTTTTGACTTGTGAAGTCGCGAAATCCTGACATCATCTCGACCGTCCATAAAGAAACATGTGGCGAGATCTCAGCGTTTCATGACTCGCAGGTGTAAAGGTCAGAAGACATGTCATGAGAATTCATGAATCACAAAATTCTGAGTTCTTCTGGACCGTTGGATCGGAAAGATAGTGAGCCGTCGATCTTATCCCATCGCCAAATCAGTAATCGAGAGTTGGACACGCAAAGTCAATTGCACTCCAAAAACTCTGATACGCGATATTGCAAAATCCCGAGAGGACTTGTGAGCCATCCATCTCAGAGGATAGGTGGTAGCAGATCTAAGTGTCGTCAAATTGACATTTCAGAGTTCGCGGTTTTGAAAGACCGACGCAACACGACTTTGAAACTCGCAAAATCATGATACGCAAAATAGCGATAAAGTCTCAGCCGTCCATTTGACTAGACACGTGGCGGACATCGAGGAAACCGTCAGCGTTTCGACAATCGCAGTTTAAAGTTGACAAAAACTTTAGCATCGCAAGTCGCAATATCTCGAGGTTGAATCAGAACCGTTCAACTTGAGGGGACACGTGGTGTAGATCCAAGGACTCAGGAAAAGTCCCGAAAAGGAAAGGGCCATCGGCATATCGAGATTCGACAAATCGTGAATCCTTAGGACAAGAGATCGGGTTTCTTTGTGGTGAAAACCCCATAAACGATTGGAGCCGTCCATTTTGAGGAGACACGTGGGTGAGATCAGGAGACTCAATCGACACATCGGGATTCGGAAAATCGCGAATCCTGAGGACAAGAAACTCAAGAATTTCAGAATTGCGAAGTGCGAAATCCCAAAAGGAGGAAAGCTCCAGGTGGGGCCCAACTGTCGTCATCTCATCAAAATCGTGGGATTGGGAATCTCCACAGTAAAATCCCCAACGCAGACTTTGAACCATCCAGCTGTTGGGACGTGCGGAAGAGATCGAAGGAATCGGGAAAGTCCCAAAAGGAATACGCCATCGCAACATTGGAGATCGGGGAATCGAGGAGTCAAACGAACTCATCATCAGGGTTCACAAAGTCCCGATTCACAATATCTCGATAAGATCTGGACCGTTATATCATCAAAAGATCTAGACCGTTGAATTGTCTAAAGGCAATTTTACGCATTTTGACATTTTGAAAGGAAAAAACGGGAAAATCCCGTAGCGCTTTAAAAGTAAGGCACGTGGTCACATTGCAAGGAGACTAAGGTCCAATTCAATCCCTATAAGATCCCTTCGGCCATCGACAAATTGACGTTTCAACGATCGGAGGTAAATAAGAATTTTCCCTCTATTTGTTTTTTGCAAATTTTTTTTATGGTGTCGTCTAGCAATTTAGGACCAACTCAGGGTCCGATTCTTCTGGGAAAGAATTACGAGTTTTGGTCTCTTCGAATGAGATCATTCTTGCAAGAACAAGAGTGTTGGGAACCAGTGGATCTTGGATATGTGGAACCAGATCCAGCCGCCCTTTCTGCCATGATAAATGCACAGAGAATTGCTTAGGCAACACTGAGGAACAAAGAAAATAAAGCGAAATTCTGGATTCAAAATTCTGTGGATGATTCAATTTTCTAAAAAATCACAGGCGCTGGTACTTCCAAATAGGCCTGGGATATTCTTAAATCTTCCTATCAAGGAAATGACAGGGTCAAAATAGTTAAACTGCAGACCTTGAGGACACAATTCGAGACTCTAAGGATGACAGAGTCCGAAAATGTGGATCAGTTCATGACTAGAGTCATGGGAATAGTGAACCAGATCAGATTGATTGGTGAAGCCATCACTGATCAATGAATTGTTGAGAAAATTCTCAGAAGTTTACCAAATAAATTCAAAATGGTTGTAACAGCAATCCTTGAATCTAAGGATCTGTCAAAATTTTCAACAGATGAATTAATTGGTTCTCTGGTGACACATGAGACCAGACTGCATCTCACAGATGAGTCAATCTCCAATGCCTTCAAAACTCAATTCTCCTTCAGCAGAGGGAGAGGCAGAGGAAGAAACAGAGGTCACCAAGGAAGAGGGAACAATCAAAGTAATTCTCACTACAGTGGAGGTAACAGACAACAATATCCAAATCAAAATTTCCAAGGTCAAAGACAACAACAACAAAATCAACATTAGAATTTCCAGCCTCAAAGAGGCAGAGGGAGAAGATTAAATGACAAAACAAGCATTCAATGCTATTCTGCAAAAAGTATGGGCACTATGAATCTGAATGCAGGAAGAAGCAAGCAGATCAGCTCTCAGGCAGAGCACATGTGTCAAATCACACGGGAGAAAACTCAGGAGGTATGTTTCTC
>JZKD02S2028995.1:155307-176226 GCA_000966675.3 Picea glauca
TCCACGTGGAACCTTCATATTCCTGTGGACCTCCCCCCCAAAAAAAACAGCTTACCACCTTAGGGGGGTCCAGAATACCACCAATCATGAAAAAAAAACCACTTTTTCATATTTTTTCCATTTTTTGCCTGTTTTACCATGTGTTCGTCCAAGGCAGTTTCTGGGCAAACGAAGACGGATTTTAAAAATTCGAGAGAGGTTTTTTATTAGCACAGGCTGAAAAACAAAATCCTCTCTCATTGTTTGTAATGGAGCTACGAGAAAAGAGAATCGAAGCTGTCTTTCAGCCTCTTTTTTCGCATTTTCAGTTTATCTGTTACAGTCCCGATCTTGCAAGAGTTGTTACGACCAGCTGGAGCCAAATTTGGAGAAACTGAAGGAGGTTTTTGTCTAGAACATTCCCATATAAAATAAAATCCTTCAATTTTCTCCCAGGTGTCATCGTTCAAGAGAAAAACACGTCTGTTTGGACCCCTTTTTGGCAGAAAACCGGTCTGCTTTTCATGGCAGACAACTCCAAATTTTGTGGGAGTGGTGGCTATTTTTGGCTGAGGCAGTTAAACCTACTTCCGAAACTTATTGGGATGGTCTATCCTATTTATTCATAGGATTTTAATGTAAAATGGTTTGACTTGTGAGGTTCCTTGCTGGACTGTGGGCTATGTTTGGCTAGAGAACTCTTTTTGTAATCTTTAGATGAATGATCAGTAATAGACATGTTGTTTATAGGATTCCTGTGCAGAGGTGTTGGTGGCATTTCCCTTCTCTGTTGAGTGTTTTCCTGTTATCATTTCATTTTTTTTCAATTTCTCAATATCATAAGAAGAGTAACAGAGAAAAATTTATTGGCAAATACTCTGCATCTGATCTTGTGATAATCTTTATGTTTCTCCTCTAAAAATCTAATTTATGAATTCTTAACTGCTCATTTTCTCGCTTTTTCATCCCCTAGTTCTTCCTCAAATCTACACCATCAAAACTAAATTCGAGCCAACACTTCCACTACCTTTCCCTATGTAAAATCTTTGTCTAGATCTGAGAATGAATCAGATATTTAAGCACAGACCCCATTTTCCCAATGGCCCTCCTTGTTGTTCCAAAACAACCATTTAAAAACCCCAACCCCACACTTGCATAACTAGCATAATACCTATTAAAACAAAGCTATATCAGACAAAGAGATCCCTCTATGAGTCTTGGAGGGCTAGATCCAAGACTCAAAGTGGTTTTGATGTTGCCTCTGCAATTTCCTTACAGCCTTGGGAAAATTACAGAGTGCTAACATACTTGTAAACCAATAAAGTATGACAGGTCTCCGATCATGGACATCTCAAACTCTATTTTCATAGAGTTAGCAAAACACTGAACAGAGGAATAATTAGTACAACCAAAAATAATGTCATCTACATAAACAAAAAGAAACTAGTAAATCATCACCTTCAGACTTTATGTAGAGATTGTTGTCAAAAATACCTTTCTTGAACCCTTTGTCTTGTAAAAAATTGTCCAGTCTATAATACCAAGCTAGTGGTGCTTGTTTCATTCCATATAAAGCCTTCTTCAACTTGCAAACATAATCAGGATTATCTATTAATAAGAATCCTTCAGTTTTCTCCATATATATTTCTTTCTCTAGATCTCCATTAAGAAATGTTGACTTAACATCCATTTGATAAACTTTAAAGTTCTTATGACATGAATATGCAAGAAACATTCTGATGGCTTCCAATTTTTCCATTGGTGCAAAAGTTTCATCAAAATCCTGACCTTCAACTTGTGGATACCCTTTACAGACCAATCTGGCTTTATTTCTAACAACTTTTCCTTTTTCATTCATTTTATTCTAGAACACCTATTTGGAACCTATTACATTCTTATCTTCAGGTCTAGGAACAAGTTCCCAAGTATTTTTATTTTCAATCTAATCAAGCTCTTCATTCATAGCTCTAATCCAATCATCATGGTTGGTGGCTTCATAATTTTTTTTAGGTTTATTCATAGATAGAAAAGCAATCTGAGATTGTTCTGTGTCTTTAACTAGTTTCCTTCTTGTCTGAACTCCTTTGTTTATATCTCCAATTTTCTAATTTTTAGGATGATTCTTTCTAATAATTCTGAGAGGTGATTTTGTTTCTTTCTACTGATTTGTGTCAACTTGAGTATTCATATATTCATCTAATTCATATTCTTCCCTTTCTGATCCTTGGACCTGTTCATCTTCATCTTCAACTATATCTTCTATGTTTGGTTCAACACTGCTTACATTTATGACTGGGACTTCTTCATCAACTTTTATGTCGATACAATCAACCAATTTATGCATCCTGTTATTGTAGCATTTGTATCCTTTATTGTTTGTATCATAACCTAAGAAGATACCTTCATCAACCCTATCATCATATTTGCCAATATTTTTATCATTATTCTTGATTCAACATTTACTCCCAAAGACGTTAAAATGCTTGATTGAAGTAGGTCTTCCAAACCATAGTTCATAAGGATTCTTGTCACTGTGTGGCCTAAGATGAGCTTTGTTAAGGATATGAACAACTATATGAATTTCTTCCACCCAATATGTCTGAGCAATATTCCTTTCATTCATCATTGATCTTGCCATCTGTTGAACTGATCTATTATGCCTCTCAACTACTCCATTTTGTCGTGGACTCCTTGGAATAGTGTATTCTTGTTTGATTCCATGTTTATCACAAAACTCTTTGAAGTTCCATGAACTAAACTCTCCTCCTATATCAGACCTTACTTCCTTCAATCGTTTTCTTGTTTTATTTTCATTCAGAGCCTTAAACACTTTGAATTTTTCAAATGCTTCATATTTTTCCTTCAAAACAGAAACCCATGTTAGTCTAGAATAATCATCGATAATCAACATAAAATATTTTTCATTTCCTATACCTTCCTTTTTTGATGGTCCACATAAATCCATATGTACAAACTGGAGAGGTTTTTATGTTGAAGGAAAGTTTTTTGATTTGAATTGTGTTCGAGTAAGCTTTCCTATCTGGCAAGGTTTACAAACAGATTCATATGGCTTAGATATATTTGGAAGATCCTTTACTACCCCACTATTTCTAAGATTGATTATATGATCAAAATTTAAGTTTCCAAGTATCCTATGTCATAGAAAAATTTCATCATACTTACTTAAGTGACATTCTTCTTTTAACACATAGACATTGTTTTCTGTTCTTATACCTTTTGCAACCAATTTTCCTGAATTCATAGACTTTATTTTACAATCTTTCGAAGTAAAAAAAACTTCACATCCTCGGTCATAGACCTTACTGACACTAAGCATATTATGTTTCAGACCATGTACAAATAACACATCTTGAGATTTTCCTTTTCCATTGCTCATACTTACCATTCCTTTACCTTTTATTTTTCCTGATGCATCGTTTCCAAAAGTTACATTTCTTGATTTGTTTTCACTTAGAGTTAGAAACTTACTTTTGTCTCCAGTCATATGTTTGGAACATCCACTATCAATATACCAGGGATTCTTTTGTCTTTGGGCTGATAACACTAATCCACACTGGTCATCTCTTTCTTCTTCCAAACCTTGAAATTTTCAACAAAAGGATTGAGATCTGGCTTATAGTTCGTTAAGCAATAGTTTGCAGCTTTATGTTCATAATTATGGCAATTGTAACATTCTGATTCATTGAATAACAGATCATAGCAATTGTTATGCTCATAATTGTTGTTATGTTTCACCTGCATCCTTCTCCCATTCATCACATGATTTATAGTCTGTGATTCTATGTTTCTTGGTTGTCTCAATCTTTGTGGTGGTAGATAATTATTCCTTGAATAACTTGATTTCTCATATCCAAATCTTAAAGAACAAGTTATAGCTTTGTGACTAAAGTTATAAAAGAAAAAACAACATCCATAGAAAAATCCTTTGTACCTGGAAAAAGACTGTCTTCTTTGAGTGGGTCAATTTCTTCCATGCTAATAGTTTCTCTAATCTACATATTCAGTTCTGGTACTTTTTCTTTCATTCCTTTTTGGTGGCTGATTTTCTTTCTTTGTTTCTACAGAGTGGTTGTTGTCAATGATTGTAGATTTGACAAACTTTATGGGTTCTGTATTACTTGAATGATCACTACTTGATCCTTCTTCATAGCCCAAGCCATATTTCAACTCTGGATTCCTTTTCTGATTTAGAATGGAATTTAATTCTTCTCAGGCTTTAATACTTGATAGATTTTGGTGATATAATGCCTTAAACTTCTCCATTTCTTTTTTGGTTTTTATTATCTCTTCTTCTAAGGCTTCACACCTCACTTTCTTCTCTGATAAGTGTTGTTTCAAAATGTCTTCTATTTTATTTTCCTCTTCTAACTCCACTTTTAGTAGAGCAAGGTCTTCATCAGGTTTTTTATCATTCATTTTATATTGCATCAACAACCATTTTTGTTTTCTCTTCTTACATCTGAGTCTGTCAATTTCTTCCAAAGAACTAATTAATCCACATTCCATATCCACCACAACTTCTTCATCATCCATTTCACCTCATGAATTTTCATCACCAAGATCTCTCATAGACATAAGCATAAAATCATTCACTTTGTCTTCACAGGATGAATCACTATCTATATCTTCTGAGGAGTTTTCATTGTTTGCACACAAACATTTCTTTTTACTATATTTCTTAAATTTGTATTTCTTTTCATCATCAGAGTTTTGATCCTTTTTCTAGTGAGGACACTTAGATGAAAAATGATCTATCTTACCACAGTTAAAACATTTTAAAGGGAGCTTGCCTTTATATTTTCTTGATCCTTTCTTTAGCCTTCTCACAAATTTTGCCTCAATATCATCTAATTCTGAATCAGTATTCCTGTCTACTTTAAAAGATGTTTCTCTAGTAATGGATTCATCTTTTCTAATTCTCATTTCATATGCAGTTAGAGTTCCTAGGAGTTCATCAATGGACAGAGTTTTAATATCATTTAGTTCTTCTATTGCAGAGACTTTTGGATTAAATTTATCAAGCATAGATCTTAAAATCTTCTGAACTAAAAAAGATTCTTCAATTTTCTCACCAAGAACCTTCATGGCATTCACAAGCTCTTCAACTCTTAAAAAATACTTGTTGACTATTTCATCTTCATTCATCTTTAGTTGTTCAAATTTCAATCTATATGTTTGAAGTTTGGCATATTTTACTTTCTCATTTCCTTCATAAATGTTAATAAGTTTATCCCACATTTCTTTGGCAGTTTGAAGATGCATCACCTTTACAAACTCAGCTTCTTCCATTCCACTCAATATAGAATGCATTCCCTTAGCATTAAAGCTAAATTCTAACTTATCATCCTTGGAAGCTAGCACAACAGGTTTTATGTATCCAGTCTCTACTGCATCCCAAACATCAACACCTAAGGCCATTAAGTATGCTCTCATTCTAATATTCCAGAAGGAAACATTTGTTCCATCAAAGAGAGGAGTCTTATTGGTTGAAGTCCCTTCATGACTTGTCATGTTTAATCTTATAGATCTACCTTTAAATAAAGGAACTGGTTCTGATACCAATTGTTGAAAATACTAAGACAACTGAGAGGGGGGGGTGAATCAGTTGTTACTGTGATTAAACAATTTATGACTATTCAAACAATTTTTAATCTCTTCCAAGTGACCATCAATATTACACAACATATGAACAACATGAGTAATGAACATCAGTCATACATAAGATATACACAGATACATATTTTCATGAGGAAACCCATAAAGGGAGAAAACATCTTCTTCTTCGAATGATAGGTTGTCTTTTAAGTTCTGTACATCATCTATGTTTGAGAACCAACTCAAAGTGAGGCTACTATCTCTATTTTACAAGCTCCAACTTGTTGAGAGCACCAACTCTCTGGTTTCTCTAGCACCCACTAGAAAGAAGCACCAACTCCCTGAGTGTTCCAACACCAACTAGATGGAAGCACCTACTTCCACTTATACAAGAACCAACTTGTACATAGAAAAATATGTGTTTTCCCAAGCACCACCCTGCCACCCTGTTTTTCTAGCTGCAACTAGATGAAAGCTCCAACTTTCAGTATTCAAGCACCAACTTGAATAATAGAGGACTACAGTCCTCCATAGCACCATCCTACCTCCCTGATTAAGAATAAATGATTGAATAAAAAACAATACATGTGTCTCACTTCTTACCCCTTCTTCTCTTTTCTGCAATTCTTCTCTACTTCTATCTGTTCTGCAATTCTTCTCTGCTCCTATCTGTTCTGTAATTCTTCTCTTCTTCTATCTATTTTTCAATTCTTCTCTACTTCAAACTGTTTTACAATTCTTCTCTTGCTTCTATGTTTTCAACATCTGTTTTACATTTATGAGTTTCTACCTTTCTTATATTTCAACTCCTTTTTCACTCAGAACAACTAACCCCGCACAGTCATAGCTTCTTTATTTTTATGCCCACTCCCTCTTTCGTTACACCTTGAATCTCCTAGGGAAAAAACACCTCAGCAACTAAATCACCAACCATTCAAGAATCATGATTCATTTCAGCTAACTGATTTGTAACTGAATAGTTAATCATGAAGTGAAATAGTATCCCTTCGATCAACTTTCCAAGTATCCAACACCATTGGATTACAAGCGCAGGGTATCACATTGATTTCACAACTTCGCATTTCGATATTCTTGTGATGGGATTTCTTGACACTCCATATCGCGATATCCAAAACTCTGAAAAGAAAATAACTTAACTAGAATAGATCCTTCCCTTCTCGTGACCATCAACGATGACTTGGTGCTTATACACAAAGCACTTCATGATTCACATCTTTTGTCGTGAGTCTCCTTGACTCCTCCAACTCTTGGTATCCGAAACTCCAAAATGGAGCCAGATCAATGGTCCACACTCTCTCTTGATCAATGACTCATATTGAATCATAGTTTTTCATTTCATGATTTCAAAGGATAGAGCTCCTCCTTTCTTTGACTTTCTAGTCAGCAAAAAGTTGACCTCTCACCACGTGTAGTCTGCATCCAATGGTCAATGACCCTCGATCCAAGGGTTCAGATCAATCCTCGATCCGACAGCCCAGATCATTTCTAGATATTGCATATCGCGAGTTCCCACACCATTATCTGTTGACTCCTCCAATGTGCAAGTTAGAAAAATTCTAATCTCTCGCCACATGTCCTCCTCGATGATGGATGGTCCTCCTACTTTCGAGACTTTGTAAGCCCACTTCATCTTGTAATTAAATATCATGCTCCTTCTTCTGGATCCAATGATGATTGTTCCTCACGCTCAGATCTAACGTATGAGATTTGTTCTCCTCTTTTGTGCATTCCTCCTATCTATATTCCAATATTATGGTCATCAGGAATTCTGAGTGGGTGATCCAATGATCACTGTTGATCTTCACTATTAAGCTTGCCATGCCATCATCATTGCATTTTTTATCGTGTTGATATCACCATCAATTCACTATGCTACTGATCATGATAATATTTCCATCAATGACAAATACGTTGCCTGCATCTTCTGTCTATAAATCTTCCAACATAGGTCTTATGACCTCTTGCACTAAAGATTAAAAGATACACATAGGATTCAAGGCGAAGTACAATAGGAAGGAAATGCTACGCAATTTAACTCTCTAGGAAGAGGAAACTTCAACCCTCATGGTGGATTTAGAGGAAGAGGATGAGGAGGAGGAATGGGTCAAGTTCGAGGTCAGATAATTTTTTATAACTGATCACATCTAGGTCACTTGGCAAGGGACTGCCAAAACCCTTGTACCACTTGCAGATACTGCAACTCATTTGAACATGTCATTGAAGATTTCCCTATGCTATTAGCCAATATTCAGGAGATACGAGGAGGAAATCAACAAGTACAACTAATCTTAGAAAAACCACGCAAATAGGATCCCATATTTGTTGTTATCACTAGAGGAGGCATTGTTACAGGAGAATACATAGTGACCCCTAAAAATACTACAGAAGAATCAAGAGTTAGAAGAGTTCCAGAGAAGACACAAGTGTTTGATCCGAGGGAAGAAAAAAAAACATTTGAAGAGGAAAGAAAATAATTTGGAAGAGATCAAGCCTCTTCATCAAAGACACAACCAAAAGTGAGAGAATGTGGAATTCATTTGGCATTTGATTAGTCTACATCAATTGGAGAAGAAAAAGAGGTAAGAAAGATTATGGAATTCTTATGTACTTGCAATAATATAGTTAAGGATAAAAGAGTTGTACAAGAACTACAAAATTTGATCATAAAGTATGAGATAGGTAGGATAGATCCTCTGTTGAATAAAGAAGTACATCAAGTATCCATAAAGATACGGAAAAATAAGGAACTACACCTTAATGCTTAGATTGGATATTATGACATCGATTATGTGGTCCTTGACCTAGGATCACAAGTCAATGTTATGATGAAGAAAACCTGGGAACTGATGGGAAAACCTAAGTTAATTTAGTCCCCTATCAGGCTTAGGATGGATAATCAGTAGGAAGTAAGCCCCTTTGGGATACTGGAGCATGTCCCTGTGGACATCGATGGGTTAAGGACATTTGTGGATTTTGAGGTGATTGAGATAGTTGATGATAACTGTCTTTATCTTGCGTTGTTAGGAATTGATTGGGAATTCAATAATTCTACTATTGTTGACTTAAAGAAAAGAAGAATGACATTTGAAGGTGATGGCCTTAGGGTCATTGCACCTATGGATCCTGATGAAGATCGTAGATACATAGAACCCCTCAGAGAGGAAGATCATGTTTATGAACTATATGAACTAGAGAACATATATAAATTGATAGCAAGACAGTAGGATTATAATACTCCTACAACAGATGGGAACTTAAGTTGGTGAAGTGACAGTGCATGCTCATCAGATTTGGAAGAAGCATTAGAGAAATGGAAGAACAAAATTTATGAATTTTCTATGAGAAGGTGTGCTATATTGACTAGGGAAGTTCGTTGGATTGGCACAGAAGTAAGCAATCTTCCCACATTTGATGGTTTAAATCATTTAGAAACATTCTTATCAGAATTTGAATAAATTGTACTAGTACAACAACGACTGTTGGCATTGGATAAAGCTTTAAAAGAAACACCAACAAGATGGTGGGGAACACATACGAATAACATAATGGACTAGGTGCAATGTCGCACTTTGATGATAGTGTGTGTTTTAGAACAAGACGAAGGGTGTGAAGTTATATACATAGGTCAAAGTTGTTCGAAGGACCATGTGCGAAGTTGTGAGGAGGCCTGGAGCAGCATCCCTCAAGAGCAGTGGGTGCATAAATTCATCAACACTTTGGACACAACACCTATTAATTGGTATCTTCAATAATAACTACGCCTCCCCACTTATGATTGGTACGATATGAATTAGAAATTTGTAGCTACATTTTTATTTGAAATTCAGTACCCAATGGTTGATCAATATTTACAAGTTGTAAGACAAAAAATCTTTGAGGAGGCACCTAACCTCCCTTTGGATAAAGAAGAAGATGAATGGACTGCACCACTTTAGAAATTGCAAGGCTATTACAATATCAATGTTGATGAAGATGATGATCCTAATAATGTGAACATCACAGAGACAGAAGTACAGAGAGACGTAGAAGGACCAAGAGTCGCACTACCTTATATTGGACAACCAATCAAAATCAAGAAATTTAATATTGGAACAGAGCAAGCACCTAAGCTCGCAAACGTTGGAGATTATTGGGATGATGCCACTATTGACAAGATCACAAAACTACTGCATGATTATTAGGACTTGTTTCCAATCAAGTTTACTAACATGAAGGGAATTAAAGGGCCCATGGGAAAGATGGATATCCCCTTGAAACCATATGCAAGGCTAATCAAGCAGAGACCTTACAGACTAAATCCCAAATATAAGTAGAAAATCAATATTGAATTACACAGAATGTTGGAAGAAGGAATCATAAAACCTGTTGAAGAGTCATAATGGATTAGCCCTATGGTGGTCCAAGATAAGAAGACAGGAGAGATCATAATCTATGTAGACTTGAGGAAACTTAATGATGCATGTCTACATGATCCATTGCCTACATCATTTACTGACGAAGTGTTATATAATGTGGGAGGACAAAAAGTTGACTCCTTCACATATGGATTTTCATGTTATCACCAGATCAGGATTGCCAAGGAAGATCGCCATAAGATCACATTTGAAATAGAATGGGGATCCTACCAATACACAGTGATGCCTTTCGAACTGAAGAATGCACCATCCATATTTTCTAGGGTGGTGGTCGAAGCATTCAAGGAATTTTTACATAAATTTATGGAAGCACATTTTGATGATTGAACTATTTTTAGCTTATTGCAAAATCATATTGAATTTTTAAGACTAATGTTGGATAAGTGCAGGCAATGTTAGATTTCCCTAAACCTGAAGAAGTGCATATTCTTTTCACCCTTTGGAGTGTTTCTAGGCCATATTGTGTGTAAGAAGGGGTTGTTGGTAGATCCTTCCAAGATCGCCATCATTGTTGATCTACCCTCTCCTACTTCAGTAAGATAGTTGCACAATGTGCTGGGACATACATGATACTACAAAAATTTCATCAAGGGATATGCACAGATAAAACCACCTATGGAGAATTTATTAAAGAAATATTGTCTCTTCCAATGGTTAGAGGAATGTCAGCAGAGCTTCGACACACTGAAACAGAAAATGGTCAGTGCACCTATTATGGTTTTCTCAAATTGGAGTAAGGAATTCCATGTGCACATTGATGTGTCATCTATTGAATTAAGAGAAGTGTTAGCACAACTAGGAGCATGATATATTGACCATCCATTAGAATTTTCTAGTAGGAAGCTATCAACAGCTGAGATAAATTACACCACCACTGAGAGAGAAGGTTTAGCCATGGTGTATGCACTACAGAAGTTTCATCACAATTTGTTGGGAGGACACTTTAATATGTTCACTGATCACTCTGCGTTGAAGTACCTAGTCAATAAGCCAGTGTTGGGGGGAAGAATATGCAGATGTCTACTGTTATTCCAAGAATATGATTTTGAGATTGTGATCAATCCAGGAAGAATGAACAAGGGTCCTAACCAATTGTCTAGGTTAGAACATGGAGAGGAACCTACCAGATGCATAGTTGTTGGCCATCAAAATGGTTGATGATCACTTCCCCAAGATATTTCAGTTCCTGTCAACAAGAATGGCACCTCACAAATATACAATCATTCAGAAGAAACAACTGGTAGTTCAATTTGTAGATTTTTCACTTATAGTTGGATAGATTTATAATATGGGACCTGATGAGATCTTGAGGAGATACGTTATGGAGGTATAAAGACCATTGATTCTAGTAGAAGCACATGAAGGCATCACAGGAGGACACTATGCAGGAAAAGAAACAATGTAGAAGGATATTAGAGCTGACCTCTGGTGGCCCACTTTACACAAAGATGCTAAGGAATACTACAGAGACTGCGATGTATGCCAAAGAGTTAGGAAACCATCCACGAGAGATTAGATTCCTTTAGAACCTTAGCTAACTTTGCAGGCATTTGAGAAATGGGCAATTGATTTCGTAGGACCTATCAACCCACCAGGAAAGCGCACACGAGCTAGATACATCCTCATTGCGACAAAGTATTTGACCAGATGGGTAGAAGCAAGAGAACTTGATGTAGGAGCATCTCCCAGTTCAAGTGAGCCAGCATGGAATGCAAGTGGAAAGCTGGACAAGCCAACACGAATTTTTGAAAACACCTTGAAACTGTTGCGCGAACATTAATGAGGAGATTTAATGAAGCGCACTTGTAAATGTAATCGGGACCTTGAGCCATACGCTCTTGTCCTTAGTAGATAGATGACATTTAATATAGTTAATGCAGGTAGATAGGATTTTAATTTTAGATTAGATAGTTTTAGAAGAAAAGAGGGAAACGAGATATAGACACCCTCATTGTGCATTGTAACATAATTCTGAGCATTGAGAAGAAGAGCATACAGAGAGTTGTGGAATAACAACCATGTACAGAGTTTGAATTGATAGAAGGGTTTAATTCAAATCCATGGTTTTGTGTTTATTCTCTGTGTATGTATGTTGAATGCTATGCTCATGAGTATTTACTTCCTATTATGCATTTGTTTTACATGCCATGTATGAATGATTTCTTGCTGAGTGTTTAAAATATGAGAAAGGAAGTAGGAGAAATGAGTTCCAATTGTTTCTCTATCTGAGCAAGGATTCCTGCAACGAGTGCAGTTGAATTCATCTGCAAGGAGTGCATTGACAGAAGGCTCAGATAGTTTAACACTTGTTATCGTTCACCCAGAAGTGAAATTGGGTTATAGGAGCCATGCAAGGAGTGCGCAGGATAAGGAAAGTCTCAGTTGTGAATCTGAGAAGAGTATTGAAGGACTGCTACTACAGGAGTGCGCAGAGTCGAATGTATTCAACACTTGGAAGTGTCTGAGAGTTGCCGCAAGGAGTACACACAAGAATCTTCTCTAAGATTCATAGTCGTGAGAAATCTCAGGAGGGGTAGATCCTTTGAAGCTATTGAAGGTAGCACAAAGAGTTGGAGCATATAGAGTGACTCAAGGCGACGAAGGTTTGGGTCACAGTTGATTAAGTCCAGGAAGGAGTCCTTGGTTCACTTCGTGAACGTATCAAGGAGGAGAAGATAGACGTTCAGGATCTTCTGGAGAGGATTTGCGAAATCTCGCCAGCCGTCCGATATGATAAAGAAGTGGGGAGGTTACGGCTACAAATGGAGATCAAGCTATAGGGATCGTGATCCATTGATCATCAAATAGTTACCCGTCAATCGTCTGTTTGACAGGAGTTATGCAGGGTTTAAATCTTCCAGAGAAAAGTGGAAAACCCGAGAAGCATCGGGATATTGAGGTGTCGGAGTTATGGAAATCGGGGATCCCGTGGACCAAAGATCGAAAATCCATTGTGGAAATCTCGACAAGATCAGAGCCGTCCATTTGTCAGGACAGGTGGCAGAGATCGAGAGATCTCACGAACTTGGAAGTTCACAGTGTGAGAGCCCAAGCATTGGGTACTCCAAGTCACGAAGACACAAGGAGCAAGGAAGAAGGATCATAGCTGTGGATCTCAAGAAGGACACGTGGCATGTGATCACTCAATCGGGGATTTGGTCATCGAGGTTCATGCAAGTGAAGTGGGTAGACTTTTCATTTGGGTAAAGTCCGAGGTTCGATCTGAATTGTCCATCATTTGGGACACATGTCAGAAGATATGACGAAGTCGGGGCTCGGTGTATCGGAGGTCTTGAGGAAAGGATACCTTTGAAATTTGGAATCACGAAACACGATATCCTGAAAGTTAAAAGATAGTGTGGGCCATAGCAGAGTCAGCGAGTGGAGGACAAGTGGCACGAGCTATCAGAGTTTTGTGGCAAGAAGTCCTGAAATATTGACATTAGGATTCACGATCCCATGAAGTCCGAAGTCCTGATGAGATAAGGGATCATCGAAAGGTCAAATCAATGAGCTCATCAGAGTTTCAGAATATCGTGAGTCAGGAGTCGATAAAGCAAATTACTTGATATAGTGAGTGGTGAAATCGCGATAGGAGAAGTCCTGACAGGCAAAAGAAGGGTCAGCGTTGACTTACATCAGGGATTGGGGATCCGAAACACCAGCGCTTGACCTGTGACCTCGCAATACCATAAAGTTCGATTCCCCGATAAGTAAAGGGGGGATCGTGTGAAGAGTTCTGTGGGTGTAGATTCCCCGATAGGGAAATAGAAGAACCGGTTAGTGTTCTTCGGGATGAGGGAAGAGAAGATCCCGTGAGCAGACGTGCTAGAGGGGTGTTCCTGCATCAAGTGGTATCAGAGCACAGTTCTTGCTTGTATATTTCAGGTAGGAAGAGGCAGAAAGGAGTAAAGAACACTCTGATACATGTCAAGTGGTATTAGAGCTTAGAAAATATTCTTTTCTTTTGATAGCAGAGAAAAGGAGAATTTACCATGCCGTCGAGAAGAAGAGATAGACAATCACCCGATCTAGAGGAGGAAAGGGAAATGTATAGAGGAAGGGGTAGGCAAGTGCAAAATCTAGAAGTAGAAAGAGATCTGCATAACTTACGCGCTAGAGTTGTGGACATGGAGATAAGACAAAGGCGCATGGCTGATGTAGGAGATATCAGTGAGTTCAAAAATGAATATGATGCTGGACATGGAGAAGAGGAAATCCCAGTATAAGATGAATCAAATGAGCGCTTACTTAAAGTTGTTGCAAGGATGGGTGCAAAGGTGAAAATGGACATTCCAGTTTATGAGGGAAATCTGGATGTAGAAGAGATTCTAGACTGGATTAGAGCTCTAGACACCTATTTTGACTATGAAGATATTGAAGAGGGGAAAAAGTCAGGCATGCCATCACGATATTAAAAGGACATGCAGCCTTGTGGTGGGATGAACTACAAGCAGATAGGCATTGCCAAGGCAAGCAAAAAATTAAGAGCTAGGATAGGATGATCGCAAAGATGAGGGAAAAATTCATTCCTAGGGACTATCTAATTTCTTTGTTTAGGAGGATGCAAAACCTGAGACAAAAGCTGATGACAGTAAAGGAATATACTGAAGAGTTTTATAGGTTGAATATCAGAGAAAGTCATCACGAAAGCAATGACGAAAAAGTGGCCAGTTATATGAATGGCCTGAGATATGAGATTCAGGATGAAATGAGTATGGTAACCATCTGAACGGTAGAAGATGCTTATCATATGGATCTGAAAGCTGAAGAGAAGATGAGATGAAAGAAGAGTCAAAGGGATCGAGGTATAAGTCAGCCCAGAGGCAAATCGGTTGCCCAAGAAAAATATCAGAAGCCTAAGGAATACTGGAAGAAACCTTAGACTCGAGTTGAGAGAGGTGGAAGCTCACAGCGAGGGTGATATGCTGAACATAAAGGAAAGCATGATGAGCAGAGAGGAGATTATGCTGACAACAACACTTTTCCTCATACTAGAGGTAGAGGAAGAGGAAGAGGTGGAGTAATCACATGCTTCACATGTGGAAAAAATGGGCACATGTCATTCGAGTGTCCAGAGAAAAAGAAGGACAGTGGAGAGACTCACATCGCCGAAGCACAGGGGAGAAATGTTGAGGGAGAGGATGCTGAAGGTGGAAGATCGCTCATGATGCGAAAAGTCCTTTTGACACCAAAGAAAGAGGTGGAAAGTTTAGTCCAAAGGACTAGAATTTTTAGGAATGCTTGCAATACCAAGGACAGGGTGTGCAAGGTCATTATAGACAGCGGTAACACAGATAATATTGTTTCGACCGAGATGGTAGAGAAGCTGGAGCTAGAGACGATTGATCATCCAAGCCCGTACAAAATTTTGTGGCTGCAGAAGGGACACCAGGTAAATGTCACTAAAAATTGCTTAGTTGAATTCAAGATAGGTGGATATAATGATAAAATCTTGTGTGATGTTATTCCTATGGATGTTTGTCATCTATTGCTGGGTAGAGTGTGGAAATATGATAGAAATGTGATTCATGATGGGAGGATGAATACATACACCCTGGAGAAGAATGGGAGGACACATATGTTGCTTCGAAGTAAGGATAAGGAGGTGAATCCGGAAGTAAGTAACACTGTACTTATCATGAGTGGGAAGGAACTCCTTACCGAGGTTAAGAAGAAGGAGGATCCACAATTCTTTGTGGTCAAGAAACCGAGGATTTTTCTGACTAGCACAAGAGTAGATGATTTACCAGAGGAGGTTCGGGAACTGCTGGAAGAGTTCTCTAACATTGTAGTGGATGAATTACCTTGTTCATTGCCACCGATGAGAAGTGTGAGTCATCACATTGATCTCATACCAAGAGCCAGTTTTCCAAACAAATCCACGTATAGATTGACGCCGCAAGAGAATGAAGAGATCAAAAGACAGGTCCAGGAGTTATTGGACAAAGGTTTGGTGAGGGAACGTTTGAGACCATGTGTTGTTTCGACAGTACTTAGTCCGAAGAAAGACGGAGGCTGGAGGATGTGCACTGATTCAAGGGAGATTAATAAGATAACTATTAGGTACAGATTCCCATTGCCAAGAATGGATGATTTGATGGATTTCTTAAGTGGAGCAATTTTTTTTTCGAAGATTGATTTGAAAAGTGGTTATCATCATATTCGCATGAGAGAAGGTGACGAATGGAAGACAACATTCAAAACAAATGAGGGTTTGTATGAATGGCTTGTTATGTCGTTTGTCTTAACAAACGTGCCAAGTACCTTCATGAGGTTGATGAACGAAACCCTGAAGGAGTTCATCGAGAATTTTTTCATCGTGTATTTGGATGACATACTGGTTTTTAGTAAAACTGTAGCGGAGAATCTGAAGCATTTGGCTACAGTGATGAAGAAATTGTAGTAGGAGAAGTTGTTGATAAACATGAAGAAGTCCTCATTTATGAAGACAAAACTCAGTTACTTGGGGTTTGTTATTTCAGCGAAAGAGTTAAGGATGGATCCAAATAAGGTAGAGGTAATAAAAAATTGGCCATCACCGAAGAACATATTTGAGGTGAGAAGTTTCCATGGGTTAGCTAGTTTCTACCAAAATTTCATCAGGAATTTCAGTGGAATCAGCACAACGATGATGGGCACAGTGAAGAAAAGACATAAATATTTTCACTGGATTGAAGAGGCTGAGAAAAGTTTCAATCTGTTGAAGAAGAAGATCACGGAACAACTAGTTTTTGTGTTGCCAGATTTCCAAAAGACATTTCAAGTGAAATGCGATGCAAGCGGATTTGCGATAGGAGTGGTCTTGAGTCAAGATTATAGGCCCATCGCATATTTCAGTGAGAAGATGAATGAAGCAAAAGTGAAGTACTCCACATATGATAAGGAATTTTATGCCATCATTCAGGCATTGAAAAAGTGGAGGCACTACTTGATTCCGAAGGAATTTTTTTTGTATAGTGATAACCATGCATTACAGTTTGTGACTCAACAAGAGAAGTTGAATCAGAGGCATGTTAAGTGGGTTGAATACATGCATAATTTTACATTTGTGATTAAACATATTTCTGGTACTGCTAACAAAGTTGTTGATGCTTTGAGTAGGAAGTGTTTGTTGTTGCAGGAATTCAAAGTCAAAACATTGGGTTTTGATGATTTCAGAGACATGTACGTAGATGATCCAGACTTCAAGGAAGCGTATGAAGTAATTGAGAATCCATTTCTCAGATATAGAAGCCAGTGAGCCGAATACATGATCCAGGAAAGATTGTTGTTTAAAGGCAATCAACTGTGTATTCCAAATTGTTCCATGAGGGAGAATCTGTTGAAGGAGAAACATAGTTGAGGATTGGCCGGACACTTCGGTCATGAAAAACCATTCGCAAAGCTGAGCAAGTCATACTTTTGGCTAGGGATGTGATCAGAGGTCAATATATTTGTGGACAGATGCAGGATTTGCCAACATTCGAAGGGGAGGAAGTAGAATGCAGGCTTTTATCAACCATTTCCCATACCAGAGAGGCCGTGGGATGAAATTAGCATGGATTTTGTATTGGGGTTGCCAAGAAAACAAGGAGGTTGTGATTCAATATTTGTGGTGGTGGATAGATTTTCCAATATGGCACACTTTATCCCATGTCAGAAAACCAGTGACGCGACTCACATCACGAACCTGTTTTTCAAAGAAGTCATTTGACTTCACGGATTACCAAGGAGTATAGTTTCAGACATAGATACGAAGTTCATAGGACATTTCTGGAGAACCTTATGGAAGAAGCTAGGAACTAACTTGTTGTTTAGTTCAGTGTATCATCCGCAGACAGATGGACAGACAGAAGTGGTAAATAGGAGTCTGGGAGATTTACTGAGAAACTTAGTAACAGAGAACCATAGCAGTTGGGACAATATATTTCCGCAGGCAGAGTTTGCGTATAACGACTCAGTGAACAAGAGTACAGGACAGAGTCCATTTCAGATTGTTTATGGCATACATCCAAGGGGAATTTCTGAATTGAGGGATTCAGGACAAAATACAACTAGGAGCGCTAGTGCAGAAGATTTCGCAGAAGTGATAAAGGAACTTCACAGCCAGGTGAAGGAGCGGTTGCAGAATTCAAGCCAGGAGTATAAGCGCAGAGTCGATCAACATAGGAGACAACTTCAGTTTGAGTTTGGTGATCTGGTTCTGGCACATCTAAGGAAGGAAAGGTTCCAGAGAGGAACGTGTAATAAATTGAAGATGAATAAAATCAGACCCTGCAAGGTCTTGGAAAAAATGGGAGAAAATGCTTATGAGATTGAATTACATGATGGGATCGGAATATCTCCGATATTCAATGTCTCAAATTTATACCCATATAAACCTGAGGACGCAGAAGCAGAAAATGAGCAGCTAGTGATCCAGTGGACAAAGAAAATTCCAGTTGCAGAGAAGCCACAGATGGAGTGCATACTGGACAAGAAAGTGGGTAAGAGGACCAGGTAGAAAGAATATTTTGAATATTTGGTCAAGTGGAAGGGCCATCCAGTTGAAGATGCCAGCTGGGAGACTGAAGTGGAGATACAGAAGCATGGACAGACCATGCAGGAGCTCATGGACAGGAGCCCATGAAAATTTTCAAGCAAGGAGCATCTCCCAGTTCAAGCGAGCCAGCGCAGAATGCAAGTGGACAGCTGGACAAGCCAACACGAATTTTTGAAAACACCTTGAAACTATTGCGCAAACATTAATGAGGAGATTTAATGAAGCACACTTATAAATCTAATCAGGACCTTGAGCCATACGCTCTCGTCCTTAGTGGATAGACGACATTTAATATAGTTAATGCAGGTAGATAGGATTTTAATTTTAGATTAGACAGTTTTAGAAGAAAAGAGGGAAACGAGATATAGACACCCTCATTGTGCATTGTAACATAATTCTGAGCATTGAGAAGAAGAGCATACAGAGAGTTGTGGAAGAACACCCATGTACAGAGTTTGAATTGATAGAAGGGTTTAATTCAAATCCATGGTTTTGTGTTTGTTCTCTGTGTATGTATGCTGAATGCTATGCTCATGAGTATTTACTTCATGTTATGCATTTGTTTTACATGCCATGTATGAATGATTTCTTGCTGAGTGTTTGAAATCTGAGAAAGGAAGTAGGAGAAATGAGTTCCAATTGTTTCTCTATCTGAGAAAGGATTCCTGCAATGAGTGCAGTTGAAGTTGTCCGCAAGGAGTGCATTGAGAGAAGGCTCAGATAGTTTAACACTTGTTCTCGTTCACCCAGAAGTGAAATTGGGTTATAGGAGTCATGCAAGGAGTGTGCAGGCTAAGGAAAGTCTCAGTTTTGAATCTGAGCAGAGTATTGAAGGACTGTTGCTGCAGGAGTGCGTAGAGTCGAAGGTATTCAGCACTTGGAAGTGTCTGAGAGTTGCAGAAAGGAGTGCACGCAAGAATATTCTTTAAGACTCAAAGTCGTGAGAAAGCTCAGGAGGGGTAGATCCTTTGAAGCTATTGAAGGTAGCACAACGAGTTGGAGCATATTGAGTGACTCAAGGCGATGAAGATTTGGGTCACATTTGATTAAGTCCAGGAAGGAGTCATTGGTTCACTTCGTGAATGTATCAAGGAGGAGAAGATAGATGGTCAGGATCTTGTGGAGAGGATTTGCGAAATCCCGCCAGCCGTCTTGTAAGGTAGCTAGAGAGGTAGTGGAGGGGCCTAGAGGGCCCATAGTGATAACAGTGGAGATCATTCAATGTAAGGTGGACTAGGTCCATTACATTATTAAATAAGGCCCACTATGGTAGTTAGATATAATAAATGGGTAATTAGATATAATTAATGTAAAAGGGATTCTTAAAAGGTTATACTTCTATAAGATTCCTCCTATAGAATGTTCTTAGGAGATAATAGCACTATATAAAGGAGTTCAAGCAATGTAATGAGACATGAAGAGAAGTATTGTATTTGGAGCGATAGCTCAATAGGAGGATGCCCCCTCGAAGAGGCAAGTGAACAAGAGAGGATCACTTCCATAATAGGATCCATTGTATGGTGTTTCCCTACCCTAAGGGTTTGATAGTAATAAAGAATATTTTTCATATTGTTCTTGTATTCAGTGTTTTGTTCTTAACAAGTGGTATCAGAGCACTTTCCTTGACCGGAATTGTGGGCAAATATTTTTTATTTTTGCAGATTTTTTTTTCGAAAAAGAAAAAAGAGGGCCGTGACATTACAGACATTTTCAGTATATTTCTATACAAAATTTGCAGAAAATGGTTGTATATCTGAATTCCTCTCAGAAAAACACCCAATTTGAAAAAAAAAATCATCCAAAACGGAGTCCGGAAGGTCAAGATATTGAGATTTTAAAATCTGCAATTTTTCAGAGTTTTTTTGCGGACGGCGGCACGATTTGTTTTTTTATTTATGTAGAATTTGGAGGCCGAATCTGCCCAAATAAATTACATATCTGAGTTCCTCTCACAATTTCACCCAATTTAAAAAAAAAAATTGGCTGAAACGGAGTCTGGGAAGTGAAGTTATGAGCATTTTAAGTTCAACAGTTTTTTAGGGTTTTTCTAGACAAAGCCGCGATTTTGTGCCGAAACTTATTGGGTCTATTTTTTGGGTTTTCAGATGGATATTTCTTCTCAAAACCTAAAAGAAATTATTGAATCATTCAAAGCTCAATTGTTTCACACATTGGATGAGAGATTGGATGTGTTAGCACAAGGCCTCACAGACAGCCTCACAAATATCATCACACATGGCCTCAATGATAGTTTTCGTAGTATTCAAGATTCATTGAACAACATGCAGGAGATATTTCTTATGCAGGGCCTCAGGGATGAATATAATCAGAAAATATATGCTTGGTATGATTTTGAGGCAGATT
>JZKD02S2028995.1:201085-239503 GCA_000966675.3 Picea glauca
CTTACTACCTCAGGGGGGGTCCCGAATACCACCCATCCCAAAAAAAACCACTTTCCTCATTTTTTGTCATTTTTGCCTATTTCGATACGTCTTCTTTCAAAACAGATTCTGGGAAAATGAAGGCATATTTTCAAAATCCGAGAGATGTTTTTTCTCAGAACGGGATGAAGAATAAAAACCTCTCTCAGTTCTTTCACTGGTGCCACAAGAAGGGAGAATTAAAGCCATCTTTGAGGCCCTTTTTTCCATATTTTCACTTTTCCGTTACAGTCCTGATTTTGCGGGAGCTGTTATAGCCAACTAGAGGAGAATTTGGTGAAATTGAAGGAGGTTTTTGTCCAAAACATGACCATATACAATAAAATCCTTCAGTTTTTTTCTAGGTGTCAGAATTGAAGAGAAAAAGATGTCTATTCAAACCCCTTTTTCACAGAAATTAGGCCCGTCTTTCATGGCGGACAGTTCTAGATTCTGGGGTATTTGTGGCTATTTTTGGCCGAGGCGGTTAAAAAAAACTCACACAACTTGATGGGGAGACCTATCCTATTTATAGAGATGATTTTTAATGTAAAATGGTTGATCAGTCGAGGACCATGATCCAAAATTTTCTAAAACAGCTCACTGAGCTTTCTGTGTTTTTTCATCAATTCAATGAGACAGTGCTATGATGCAGGATTCTTGTGACTATTTCGACTGGTGATGTGCATCCCTTTGTGTTAATTTGTTTCTCTATTATCATAATTAATGTCTTCCTCTGAATTATTCCAAGAATATTAAGAAAAAAATTGGTTTTAATGCACCCTCTGTATCTGGCTTGGTATAGTTTTTTATGTTTTCCACTGAATATTAAACTCAGAATTCTTATTTGCTCTATGTTTAATTGGAGTTATCGACTTGTTTCGTCTCACCCATTTCATTTAAATTAAATTATCTAGTGAGTTGTCTACCTTTCCCTACAAATATTAGCTTGTTAACATGGATTGTTGATCATTTCATTACAGTGACTCCATAGCCCATGGTTTCTTTTCTCTACCCATACCCAATTCCTAAAATCAAATTCTATGTTCTGTGTAGCTAGCCTAATATTATGTTCAAGCAAAGTTATATCAGACAGAAAGATCCCTCTCTAAGTCTTGGAGGGCTAGATCCAAGACTCGAAGTGGTTTTGTTGTTGCCTCTGTGACTGCCATCACAGCCTTGGGCAAATTACAGAGTGCTAACACCAATCATTTGATTTTTGAATCCATCTCATTTTCAACCATTTCCTTGTAGATATTGAATTTTTCAAAAGCTTCTGACTTATTCTTGAGAAAGAAAATTGCAGTCATTCTTGTATAATAATCAACTAATAACATAAATTATTTCTCACCTTTTAAACCCTTAGTTTTAGTTGGTCCAACCAGATCAGTATGCACAATTTATAGTGGTCTTGTCATTGAATATTCCTTTTATTTGAACCTGGTCTTTGTTTTCTTTCCTTGTTGACAATGCTTGCATAAAGTGTTGGTTGGTTTTGTGATCTGGGGAATTTCTCTAGTTGCTTCTCTTTTGCTAATTTTGACAAGGTTATCAAAATGTATCTGACCCATTCTTCTATTCCATATCCAACTTTCATATTCCTTTCCTAGACAACACTTTTCATTTCCAATTTCACTAAGCACATATATGTTGCTTCAAGTTCTCACAGCTGTAGCAATTGATTTTCTTGAACATTCTTTTCTTATATCACACTTTTTTTAATCGAAAGTAACTTTATGACCTTGGTCACACATTTGAATCACACTTAGAAGCAGGGATGATTTTAGGGGCTAAATTTTTCTCATGGGCTAATTTTCCATGGTTTTTCGAAAAACGAGATTCGCTAATTTAAAAATGATTCACCCAAATTCTATAGGATAAAATTATTTTACCTTAACAATCGCCAAAAATTTATAAAAACTATATAAAATCCTTAGAAATTTGAATATTTTTACAAAAATATCGCCAATCATTTATAGTTGGCATATGAAGGATTAGTAGGATTCGCCAAGGTTTCTACATTTTAAAATAAATTTACATCCTTAAAATCATCCTTGCTTAGAAGATTATTTTTCATATCTTCTACTAGTAGAACATTTTTTGCCTTTGTATTCTTGTTCCCAATTCTAACTCTGCCTTTTTCAATGATTTTAGCTTAATCATTATTTCCGAAGGAGACTGGTCCATATCTTTCCTTTATTAATGTAAGAAACCTATCTCTATCACCTTTCATGTGTTTTGAATAGCCACTATAAACATACCAACCATGATTCTTCTTCTTATCTTGTAGAGAGAGTATGCATTCTTCATTGTTGTATTGATTATGCTTTCTTACCCATGTCCTTTTTTGAGGTTCTTGTCTGTGATTGTTGTTGCTCTATTGTGGTTCTCTAGGAGGGATTATCATTCTGCAATCTTTGGCCATGTTTCCAAAGTTGTTACACTTGTATCATTCCACTTCATTGCTCAATGATTCAAACCCATTGTAACTTCTTCTCTGTGTTTCAGTAGGCCTTCTTGGATAACCCTTTTGTGGATGACTTTAAAATTTGTTTATGTTCATGTTGTTAGATCTACAATTCATAGCTTTATGTCCAAAATTATTACATGCATAACATAAACCAAAAAATATAGTTTGATACCTGAGAGTTGAATATCTTTTGAAAGGAGGTGCTCTTATAAATCTTTCTTCTTCCGAATTATTTGTTTCTATCGGTTGTTGATTCTGAAATATGAATCTTCTCGGTGGAGGAGTGTCCCTGTAATTTTCTTTGTAGAACTTCCTATCCCCTTTGACTGTTTTTGCATATATTTTTGGATATGTTTATTTTTATGTTGCTTTGGAGCTTGAACCCTTTTCTTTCTGATTGTATCCAAGTTTGGACTTGTCATTATTAGGATTTTGACTGTTGATAATTTCATTCAAAACTTTCAAATTGTTCTGCATATTTTTCTTTTGAAGATCCTTTCTTAATGTGACAATCTCTTCTTCCAAATTTTCAATGATCATGTCTCTTCCTTCTAGATGTTCTTTGGGTGCTTATTTAATTCTTTTATCTTCTTCAATTTGAACTTTCAAATTTGTGATCATTTGTTCTAATTCCTAAGTGTCTTCTTTCTTGTCTAGTTCCATGTGTAGCTTCTTGTTTTTCCTCTTTTCTCTTATGATAACTTCTATGGAACTCAACAATTCCTCTCGGTAGTCAACTTTTTCCTCTTCAATTTATTCTTCAACTTCTTCATATTATTCTTTGGCTTCTTCATATTCTTCTTTGGATTGCTCTTTATCAGAGTCCTCTACTTCCATGAATAGAACTTTTTATGTCTCACTATCACTAACTTCATCTTCATTTGATGATGAGATGTCTTCTTTGGTGCATAAGTTTTTCTTGAAAAAATTATTTGTGGTTCTTTTTCCTTTATATGTTTGTTTTCCTTTTGAGTAACCTTCATCATTTCTCTTTTTCTTATGAGTACATTTGTTAGAAAAATGATCAATACCATAACAATTAAAAAAAATTAAAGTAAGCTTGCCTCTATACCTATCGTCAGTTCCCTTGTTCGGTCTTTTGACAAAGTTGGCCACTTCTTCATCATATTCTGAGATGTCACTATTGCTGCAATTTTATTTTTCTTGTTGCTTTCCGTTTTTCTTTGATATTTTGGATTCTTTGAAGGCTTCTTCTTTTACATCTAGATTTTCCTGTTCAGTTCTCATTTCATATGCTGTGAACATTCCATGTAGTTCGTCCATTCTTATTGAGTTTAGATCTTATCTTTATTCTAGTGCTGATAACTTAGGGTCAAATCTCATAGGAAGAGATCTTAGTAACTTTTGAACAATTACAGATTCTCTTATTTATTCTCCCAATCCCATTATTTCATTTACCATTTCATTGAATCGTAAGAAGTAAGCTGCAAAATTATCATCTTCCATCATCTTTAGTTGTTTGAACTGAGCTCTGTAAGTTTGAAGCTTTGTTGCTTTGAATTTTGAATCTCCTTCATAAATATTTCAAAGTTTGTACCAAATCTCTTTAGCATATTTACAATGTGAAACTTTGGTGAATACCGTTTCACCAAGACCATTCAGAAGTGGATTTGTGGCTTTGGAATTATTCTGACCAAGTTTCACTCCTTTTTCATTTGTTGGTGGAACTGTTGGTATTGTGTATCCATCTACAATTGATTACCAAATTTCAAATCCTTGTTCCTAAATATGTCTCATCCTTATTCTCCAAAATGCATACTTTTGTCCATCAAACTATGGTATTCCATTTTTATACAAGTCGTTTCTCTCCATTATCTACCTTTCAGTGGTTAAACTTATTTTCGAAGGAACCTCTCTCTGATTCCAATTTTTGGATTAAGGAGAGGGGGGTGAATCAATAATAGAGATATCTAATCCTTTTTAACCATATAATCCATGTGTTATATCAATGTAGAATTACCATCCAATAACTGCAGAGTAAATAAGCAATGAAAAAATGAACAATCATACACATACACAGTACACCAGTGTTTTACGTGGAAACTCAAAGCGGGAGAAAACCATGGAATGATTTTTATTATATGTCTTGAAGAATTAAATTCATTGGAAGAACCAAACTCCTTTGTTTTCTAGATGTAACTGGAAGGAGGCTCCAACCCCCTAGTTTCTCAGGATACAACCTGAGGGAAGCTCCAACTCCCCAATTATCTGGCTACAACCAAAAGGAGTCTACAACCCCGTATGTTCTCTGGCTACAACCACCTTTCCTTGCCCCATCTAACTGTCCTGATGTAGAAGTAGAATGATGGAACCATCATCACACTATCAGTGTGAGATATACCAATGTACAAACATATCAACCTGTACCACTAACCTCCATCCAACCTATACAACTTCCCTGTAATCAATATGTACCTGAACTGAATGTGTATCAACAAAAATACAACATGTACATGACATGTAGTGTTGCAACACACGTATGTACACACCCTATCTATTATGAAACCTGTGTATGTACGCAATAAAATTGTTATTTAGTCTATGTACGCCTTCTGAAAACAAGGGTTTTCTTTCTTCTGAAAACTTTTGACCCGGTGTAACTTCTTTCACATAGATCTATAACCTGTCACTGTATCCAGACTATAACTATACCTTATGCATGCATCCTCATACATAACCTTTACCCAAAGCATATATATTTCTCTCTAGTCATGTTCCATGTAGGTGTGTGTAATCATGAATAAGTATAATAACCCTCACATGATCTAGAATTCAAACCCTTTATGATATTCATCCTCTCAATACATCAACCAATACAAGATCTCAACCATATATCACAAAAACCCTTAGCCATATGCCAAGAAATACAAGATGTTCCTCAATAAGAAGTATCAATGATAAGTATACCACCACTGTATTTCTATAGATTTGAATTATATAGAAGATCCCATGCAACCACTAGTATTTCTAGGGAGAATCATCAAATCTCCATAACCATTTCTCATGCATACATCAAAATCCAATTATTCATAGAAATAAGACATACCTTTTGAACATAGATATATCTGATGTATATAAGCACTGTAGACCTTCCTGGGAGCTTGATCTCAGAATCTAGAACCTTTGCATCTTCATATTCTCAAGTTTCCATGGATTTTTAATTTCTACGCACCCTAATACACTACCAGCTTGCGTACTCCTCAACATGTACACACCCTAATACATTGTCAGCTTGTGTACGCCTCAAAAAATAGGGTTTTTTAGTATTTTTTGTAATTCTGAGAATTTTGTCGTCAACCGTCCGTACTACCTCGGACTTTCACAACTTCAGATGTATCAATGAGTACTTGCAATAAGCCTCACACAACAAAAGATATTCAATATGTTCAAGTGTGATTAAATGAGAGAGATTTGCCTCTTATTTATACTTTCATGTAGCATTAAATTTTCCTTCTTTTAGGGAGTTCTCCATTTACTTTATTATTTAAATAATTTATCTTCCAAACACTTTGACTTTTAGGGGCTTCTATATGACTCATGAGGGTCCTCCAACTTCACACGACCATAACTCTCTAACTGTGAGGAGTTATGTGACATTCCTCATACCACCGGAAATGGAATGACAATCACGGTCCATATAGGATAGTTTCACTGACAAATTCATTGACCTTCATCTCATTATTCCATAATTAAGCATGGGTTCTCTAACCATGCTTCTAGGATAACTCAATCCACAAAGCATCTTCCAGTGAGGGATTTCACCATAAGGGGCCACTTTGTAGTTCACCCATTTGTACTTCTTATCAACCATGACAAGAAAATAATGAGTCATATTTACATCAAACAAACTTGGGTCCATTACCCAAACCTTTGTGCTATCGGAATTTTCTATCGGACTTTTCTACCGGAATTAAAGAAGAACAATCAAGAACTCAGTCATGTGCCCAATTCGAAGATTCGAGCATAAAGCTATGAGAAATGGTGTAGAAGAAGAAAAGACTAGATAAGATGGATATTTCTCTTTGTTAATAAAACAATTTGCTACATATTGATGGTTTTAATTTGTTTTTATGATATTCTACCCCTTCCCTTCTGAATAATGTAACCCTTGATGAAGCCCTTCTTCTCTTTAAAAATCAAATTTTCTAACTACTTGAGTAGTAAAGGTTTTTCTCTTCTTGAATTTCTCGTACAATTATTTTCTTGAAAAATTAACTTTAATTGATGTCAAATTTAAGTTTTTTTAATGATTTCACATCATTAACATCTACATATTTGAAATGGGTCATTTTCTTCTTTTTAAAAAGTTTTTGAATAAACTTTTATTTTCAAAACATTAATTAATTTCCATTTAAAAAAGGGGGACTGTGTTTTAGTTTTTTGGAAGTAATAATAAAATTTTCATCCTTTGAAACTAATTCATATGTGATCTTCATTTTCTTATATTTCCAATGATATACATTTTATCCAAATCCCACTCCCGGATCTTAAGATATGACCTTGTGAAGTTAAGTTGTCAAGTAAACTGATAAGAAAGCAAGTTGATTTTTCTTTTAATTTCTTGGAAAACTACGGCCATGTTCATCCATTTAAACATATACCAACATATTCTTAATCTAAATACCTTTCCAATGGTCTAAAATTTTCACAATTTTGTCACTCAAAGCTCAAGTTATGGCCTTTGCAAGATCATGACTCAACCACCGTTGATCAAGTTTGATGGGGCAATCTTGGCCCTTGGATTGAATTTTGTTTTTTCTTCTTCTTATGAATTCGAATTTTTGGCCATAAAAAGGTTATCCCACATGCATGGTATTACATAAAGTTTTTGTGTGTATATTCAAAAGTGTATTATACACTTGATAAATAACATTGAGAGAGAAGATTATGGAGCTTAAGAGGGTTCGACCTCCCCTTAGGAAATTGATTAAATAATAATATTTTGACCAAAATTATACTCCACCCACTCCTAGTCATCATTGATGAGTCAACCATTCAAATGATTCCATGTGCCATTATTTGGTTGGTCAATTATTTTCCACTAAGAGAGAATCTGCCATTTTTAACAAGTTGTATGTTGCCTCATGTCTCCAATAGTTAAGTGCCATGTGTAAGTATTTCATTGGTTAATAAAAATACCACATCATCGAATCGTGGGATGCCACTTGTCATCTTTCATAGGTTTCCATATGGAAAAATCTTATTGGTTAGGATTTTATATAATAAAAATAATTTTTGGGTATGAGGCTTAAGTGGAAAAGTGAACGAGAGGGTGTAGGAGTGGGTAGTTAAGGGGGAGGGATATTTGTAGGTGGTAGAAGTTAGGGGTGGTAAATGTAGGGAGTGGGTGAGGGAGGTAAGGGGTAGGGAAATGAGTGAACCCCCCCCCTCCCCTTGTATATTTTAACCTTGTACAATATTTTATTGAAAATATATTTTCAATAAAAGAACATAAAAGATACAATGGAAAATACACACATTACACAAGGATTTTTCCCCTAGGAACCCAAACTGGTAAAACCATCATATTCTATATTCATCCACATCATACATTGTTTACAATACAATATACATATAGGATCCATTAGCATCCAAAACCCTAATCCAATGACCTATATTAGTCAACAACCCTAATTCCTTAACCGGAAATAGAAAACCATCAGCGAAAAACCATGTGCCAAAAAAATGCCCAAAGAATATAACACATACCCAACATTCTCCCACTTGTTGTTTTATTTTCATATAGGGGGCTACAAGTTTACATACAACAATCCAAAGGTAGAAATTCCCATATATCCTCTACACCAAGAGAACTTCTCAGTTCTCATAGATTTTGTTAATGAATATAAAACATTCTTCAAAGGGTCCACCTTCATCAACAATACCTTATTTTCTTCAACCATTTCTCTGACAAAGTGATATTGAACATCAATATTATTTTTATTTGAATGATAAGTTGGGCTCTTTGCCAGGAAAATTGCACTATGAATGTCACAATATACCCTTATAGCTTGTTGTACGAATCCAATACCTAAACACCATCTATGTAACCATACCGCCTCCTTGTTTGCATGAGTGCCTACCATGTATTCATCTTTTATAGTTTAAAGTGCCACTAAAGACTGTCCTTTTCTCATCAAACTAATTTCTCCTCCAAACAGGTTAAACACATACCCTCTTTTAGATATTCTATGATCTAGATCTCCAGCCCATTCTGCATCCACAAAGCCATGTATGTCCAACACTCTATCCAAGCCTGGTCTTCCTTGGTAGCACAATCCATAACTAGTAGTTCCACACAAATGCCTGAAAACTCTCTTTACTATTTTCCAATGATCCTTCCCTGGTTTTTTCATATAACTGCTCAAACTCCCACTGCATGTGTGTTGGCAGCGATTATATAATTTTTATTTTTATAAGATGCCTACATAGAGGTCTATGAAATTTTATTACTCTTCATAAGCATTTCTCTGAACGACATTTGTGAATCGTCGCATTTTACCTATCATCTATTCGTGCTTCATTTTCATGACTGAAAGCATGAAAACTTGCAACTATCGTTAATATTCTATTTTAAAATTTCATTAAAAGCATATGGTTTATTACAGAATTATGGTTTCTTGCTATGAGCATGTTTCTCTCCTTGTTTGTGACCTTTTCAATTCTAAGCATGCCTAAGAGATTTATGGTTGTATGAACGAAAGACCCCCATCAATTGATATTCAATTTTTTGTATCGATTTTGGTTTATTTTTTATCATATTTCTTTCATGAAACTTTGAACTATTCAATTTTTGTAAACCTACCTAACTTTGCAATTAAACTATGATGTGCACACTATATTTTCAGAGTACTCTGGTCCTAGCATGTACCCAATGCCAAGGTGGAATACAATGTACAGGATGCCATTACTCCTTAGCATGGTCTTGGGTTCCACAAACTCTTCACACGCATTTTGATTAAACACTTTTCCCACCGTTTAAATCATCACAACATGTTTTGATAAAACTCAGAACTATGGCTCTGTTGCGTTTTTGCAAACCCTACTTGTGTGTTCTGTGTTAATTACCCATCCATTCGGCATGGCTCCAGTGGTAAGGGTCGAACCGAACGACGTCCAAACCCTGCTCTCATATGATAATGCTAGGGAAGATTTGGAAAGGAATGGTTGGCATATTTTCATCGAAAAGTTTAAGGGTTTTAATATTCAGGTCGCCCAAGAGTTTTCCTTAACCATTGATGGTTGTAGGGAAAAAATTGATGATGTGCAATTGGAAGTAACTAAAGAGTTCCTTAGTCAAGCCATGGGATTTCTAGCAGTTTGTTAGAAATGGTTCAAGAATGCGAAAGTGGAGGAGGTCCCTTGGACTTTACTATTTACCTCACGAAAAATAACCAGCTGCGATCAAGGTATGCCAATTTCATTTTTGAAACCTAGATGGCATGATTTACTTGTTGTAGTGAAGCAATTCATCACATGTGAGGGATGATTCAGACTTGTTTTCCTTTAGCATGTATGCCTGCTTATGAGTTTCATTGGTTTTCCGTTGAATATGCCTTATTATCTACTCAGAAGTCTGTATAAAATGGGAAAAAGATTTAGGAAATAGAGGTCAAATTCAAGTCTGTTTCACCATGGCCTCATTAAAATCATCCTCATGCACCAGTTACAGTCACAAAATGATTTTTGGGACTCGTTCATTACGCGAAATGGTTTTGGTAACCCTGAGTTGGGAGAAGTGGATAAGCCATGAGTTGAGGAAACCCTTGTGAACCCAATGACCTCTCCTCCACCGCTCCAAGCCTGTGACTTTTACCCTAATAGAGAACCCTTGAGCTACCCTAAGGTCATTCAATAGGAAATTCGATCGGTTACACATCCAAAGGATTGTTTTAAAACTGTGAAGAATCCTATAGGAAAGAAGTTAAAAGGTAGTGTTGATGTCAATTTCAAAAACAAAAGAGCTGGTCAGTTAATTTCTCAAAGTGTTTGAAATAAAATGAAACCCCGTGCAGACACAATCAGCATGATTGAAGTGAGTGAAGGTTCAGACTCAGAAATTGACAGATTCCTTGTTGAAGAGGACCCTGTGTCATTCGGGTTATACCCTAACCGACCCTATGACTATGTTAATAATTTTCCTCCTTGTTTGAAGGGCAACCGAGAATTTCTTGGTATCCAGCTCTGTGATAAATCTACCATTCGCATGGAGGATTCTCCAACCCATAATGTTGTTCTTGCTAATGCAAACTCCTTATAGTCACAATGTGATGTGTTTCGATCGTGGATCGATAGGTACTATACCGATGTTCCACTGCTACAGTCACGACTCAAGTCTTTAAGAGACCAAGTTGATATGTTGAAAAATGAAAACAATAGACTTGAATCCATCATCCAAGGGAAGGAGGAGCGCTTGAAAACTACACGTCATGTCATTTTCAAAAACATAGAGGCAACAACAGCTATCGTTAATTCCAAAATTTCTTGATACGTTTTAATTCCATGATTTGCGGTATGATATTTTTAATTTTTAGCATGATTGTGTCACTCTTAAGTTAGGATATTCGATTTGATTGAATAAACTATTTTTCTTATTAAGATTAGTCTGTTTTGTTTATTTAATAAAATATGATTGCATTTGCTATTATAACTAGCTATAGAATCGCAAGATTTTGTAGCGAGTTAAGAAAATTCAAATTGTTTGATTTGATGACAGAAAACATATCTGGGATATTCTTATTTTCATTTGTTTTCAGGATGATTAAGGAGCCCATGATTTCCAAGATGATATGAGACACTTTTTGAGATCTCCCAGCCATATCAATCTTGTATTTTGAGTAAACAGATTAGACTATTGGTAGTTTTTGATATTTAGTGAAATCAGGGTGGTTGCATCCCCCTTTATTTTTTGAAACCAATTTGATCTTATCAATAGGAAATAGTTATGTTTCCTGAAACCTATATAAACATGTCATTTTGTAAGCATTGGATCATCTTGGCCTGGGGCGAGAATACGGATATTTACATATAGACTTGAATGACACATAATACATTACATCTTTAGCTTTCTGTATCATGTTTTAATTTAAGTTCTGCTTATCTCAATATGATGATAGATGATGATAGCCTTTCGTCTGCATTATTTATTGTTATTTGAGATAATCCTTTTCACATAATTCCCATATCTCATGTATTAGATATAGCATATAGTGATCCTCTATTCAATTTTAATTAGAAGATTTATCTTTAATTTCAGTTGAATGTTTACATGCAAGTTCTTACAGGAAGAATTATCTCATCGTAGTTACTTGAAAATTATAAGATTACTATGACTGCATCTATTATATGTTATGTTATTATAATTCAATCTCCAGCATTATCGTTTCTCATTTATTAGGGGCAATCTCAATATCTGTAGCAGGTTTACCTCATCAGATAAAGGTGGCTGGATATTCAATATCAAACAGACATTGGATGCAATAATAGGTTAGCTTGTTATTTGATTTCATTAGTTTGTTGAATATAGAAGTTTCCTATATATAGAACATTTTCTACTATTTGTTATTTCCTTTTCAATTAGGCAGTTTAATATTTGATTTCATGAGTGTATACATCTAAGAAAATAAACCAAAAAAATTAAATAGTATTTTCACTCTCTTTATTACTGTTGTTAAAGTAAATAATTCACATTTGATTTTTACGGGTTTAGATTAAAACTTGCGTTTTGTATAGATTGTATATAAAGTTATTGATCAAATTATTTAAATAAATTGTACATATATATATTTAAATGTACATATAGATTTTAGTGATTGTTCTTTATTAGGCATTGTATTTTCTTTAGTTATTTTTTCTTTCTTTAGAACTTAGATCGGACAACGAAGCCACTAAACCCATCGGAGTGAATTAATCCAAATGGCTTGGGTTAATTAGACAACCCCAGACTGGATTCACTCCTCCAGTTGACAAGCGGTCAATTTCGCCCATCAACAAATGGCACTAGAAGGAGGGCATGGAAACTATTAATGGCACAAGGAGGCCGCAAGACTCCTCCCCCACCTACTCGCTCACCTATAGTAACTAGAAGTCATTTAGATGACAACATTGTCCCTCAAATAGCAACCACATCAAACGATGATCAACGGATCACAATTGAACAAGTAACTCCAAATCCCATAGGTGGAGACATACAAGAGATTGTTCGTCAATCCCTCATAAGAACGCACAATGCCTTAGCCTATATCAGACAACTAGGTCGACCTTTGATTCAACCATTAGACTTATCTGATATCAGAGAGAAACTTGAAGGTATTGATCTTACCTTAAACCCTACATATCCAGATCATATCCTCACTCCTGCAGCAGGAGGATCTGGTATTCCACCATCACCACCCCCTTCATCTCCTTCTTCTTCTGAAGAAGAATCCTCAGACGAAGGCAGTTCCTCATCTCATTCTTCGACACCACCCACACCTATGGCCAATCCAAACAATCCCACCAGACCCTAGCTTGACCAAGATGTAGTGGCCATACCTAGTCCTCAACATCCTTTACCTAAACACCCAAAGAAATGGCTCTCTAAATTTGACCTAGACTTTAAGCAGATCACTGAAGATTACATCAAAATGTTTCTGCTATCCATTAGGCTTTGTAGTGTTGAGCATGAAGACGTAGTGTGCAGATTGTTTCTCTACACCTTTGAAGGCAGTGCCTCTACCTGGTACTTTTCCCAACAGCCCCACACCATCGTGTCATGGGATAAATTTGAGTCATGTTTCCTTGAGAAGTTCGGAGACGACAAGTCTCCTGAAGTTCTAGTCATGGATATTTCTAGTTTAAAAATGGACCCCAAAGAAAAGATAAAAGACTAAATAACCGAATCCCCACGGATTCGATGACTGCCAAAAATCTTATTGTCGCATACTACACAAAATCCTTACATCAAAACATAGCCATTTGGGTAAAGAGGTCCAAAAAATCCACATTATTAGAATCCTTTGAAGAGGCGAGTCAAATCGAGAAAGATATTCTCAGCTTAAAAGACAATACCTGGAATGAGATAGAGACTAGTTCATCCTCTGAGAAGAAAATCGAAATCATTCCTAGACCTCCCCAAAACAAAGCTCAACCAGAGAGTTCGGATCTAGAAAACTTACAGAAATTCATTCAGAAGTTAGCCAATCAAGTTATAGATTTGAAAAGGTCATCTTAAGAAGCTTCTTTGAGCAAAGGGCCTTACAAACCCCCTTTTAGGAATCCTTTTCCCACAAACCAACCTAACTCAAATTCTGAAGGCCTAAATCTAGAAAGCTTACAATTTGCTATTCAAACGATCCTAGAAGCACATGATAACTTGATTCCTCTTGAGATTCCTGAAGAAGTAGCTAAACAAGAGACAGTAGAAGAATATGAATCCTCTCTGAACATTTTCAGACATTTTTCAGATAGCATTTTTCAAGCTAATTTCGAAACAGTGCATCCTTACAATACCAGGAGTAAAACAACAAATAAGCCTTCTTCTGAAATTGCGACTACTGTGCCTCCAAAATAGTCTAAATCAATTGAGACTAAACATAATTCGGAAAAACCAAGTTTAGATCATGATTTTATTGAGGATCTAAAGAAACTTAGGGCTAAAATTTATGTTTATGAATTATTAAAATTCCCTTTTCTTTTGCAAAAGATGTTGCAGAATATTGCGGAAAACAATAAAAACAACAATCCAAATAGCAACAAAGGTGTTGAAAATAGCCCTAAAAACCCTTAGAAGGCCTTCGCAAAGATGAAATCCAAACCTCATAATAAAAAATACCTTCCTGTAAATAGTGTAACAAATGTAGATAAACTAGTTTTAGGGGTTGTGATTAAAAAACAACAAACTTCTACTGTTAATACTCGCAGAAATGTCCCTCCCTTTTTGTTAACTTTTGAAATTTTCAATAGGAATGTACATAATTGTATGGTAGATTTAGGTGCATCATATAACGTAATGCCTTGGTATGTCTGTCAAAAAATTAATGTCGAAGTTCAACCGTCCATCTTGAAAATTATCCATCTTGATTGAACTAGTGTTAAAGTGATAGGCGAATTAAAAAATGTGCTTATCAGATTATCATCTAATCCTAAAGTCCATCAGGTGATTGATATCATTGTTGTAGATATCCCAGAAGTATATGGTTTGTTTCTAAGTAGGTATTGGTCAGAACAATTACATGGCTATTTTGCAATAGATTGGTCTCACTTGTGGCTGCCCAAGAACAGAAAGCCTAACAAAATCAAGGTGAATCGTGAACGTTATATTAAGTTCATAGTAACTGATTTAAATGATCCCAATGAACCATTGACTCCTTCTGCCAATTTGCCTGAAATACAGGGGATGGACACTTTGTTCGGCAATTTCGTGGCTGAAACTTCTACCACCACTGACCCAGAACAACAATCTAAAATTATGACATGCACACAGTCAACAACCTCCTCTCGGTGGGAACATGCACCTGGCGAAAATCAAATATGGTCTCTTTACTTCGATGGGTCAAAATCTAAGGAAGGAGCTGGTGCAGGGTGCATGCTCATCGATCCAGCAAGTAACAAGACTTTGATTGATTGCTGGTTAGAATTTGAATGTACAAACAACATGGCCGAATATGAGGCACTCCTGCAAGGTCTCAGAAAAACACTAGACTTAAACATTCAGAATTTGACTATTTTTGGTGATTCAGAAATAGTGGTTAGATAAGTAAAAAATTCTATCCATTATTTATATCCACACCTAAAAAGCTATCAGATTGAGGTATGGAATTTGATGAACAAGTTTTTCTCATTTAACATAAATTCTATTCCTAGAATGAATAATTCTGAAGATGATTTGTTAGCTAACGTCGCCTCAAAAAAATTTACTGCAGAAGGCCTATATTTGAATGAATTTTCCGTCGAACTATTGTTCAGACCATCCATCCCAGACAACATCATGAATTGGAGAGTCTTCGATGACGATCAATAGATCATCAGTTTTCTGCATATGGAAGAAACTTTCCAGGAAGCAGTGATCGACGAAGGTACCCATGACAAAAATCTTCGTGACTTTATGATAATACCATATCCAAGATCCCTAGAATCTACATCAGACATGGTAAACTCTATCCCAAAATATGTGGTTAGGTTATAAAATTTTTATAATCTTCATGATAAGTTCATAAAATCAGTGAATTGTAAAATGAATAGTTCCTCTTTGACACATGAAAAAGTAAATTTGGGAACTAAAGATAACCCATAGTGCATCAATTTAGGGTTGGGTTGTTCTGAGCAAGAAAAGGTAGCATTTATTAAGTTGTTTAAGGAATTCAAAGATGGTTTTTCCTGGACGTACAATGACCTAAAAACCTTTGATCCTAACATCATACAACACATTATTCCCATGAAAGCTTAGACCCAACCTTTCCAACAAAACTTAAGGAAGATGCACCCAAAACTCGAACCAACAGTCAAGAAGGAATTAAAAAAACTCTTGAACGCTAAAATAATCTTCCCAGTAAGGCACACACAATGGGTCTCTAATCTTGTCCCTGTTAGAAAGAAGAGTGGTGAAATCCGACTATGTGTCGATTTCTAAAATCTTAACTGAGCGTCTGATAAAGACAACTACCCTGTCCCTCCCATGGAGTAGATCCTTCAACAAGTATCTAGCTCTGAAAGATTATCCTTGTTGGATGGTTTTTCAGGGTATAACCAATTCCTTATGTCTCCCTCAGACCAGCTCAAAACTACTTTCCGTACCCCTTGGGGCACCTATGCTTATAGAAAGATGCCCTTTGGACTCATAAACGTCGGTGCCACTTTTCAGAGAACGATGGATATCAATTTATATGGCTTAATCAATCAATCTATAGTAGTTTACCTGGATGATGTCACTATATTCTAAAAAATAAAGGAGATCATCTAGCTCATTTAAGATCTGTTCTACAACAATGTTGTAAGTACGACATTTCTTTAAATCCTAAAAAATATGTCTTCACAGTAGAACAATGTAAGCTCCTCGGATTCATTGTATCAAATGAAGGGATGATTATCGATCCTGAAAGGACCCAAGTCATTTCAAAACTCCCCCCTCCCTCGTCAAAAAATTCCATGCAATCTTTCTTAGGACAGATAAACTTTGTTAGGATATCCATCCCCATCTTTTCAGAAATGGTGAGACCATTAAAAAAATTAATAAAAAAGGAAGTACAGTACCATTGGGGACCTTTAGAAAGTCAGGCTTTCGATTCAATTAAAAATTCCATAATAGATGCTCCTTCTCTAATGAGCCCTTATTTTGCACGAGATTTCATCCTCTACATGTTTGCCTCTGGCCGATCTTACGCTACTGTCCTAACTCAAAAGAACGCTGAAAAAAATGAAGTCCCAATTTTCTTTATGAGATCAAACTTCAAGGGAGCATAAATTAATTTCCCAGCAGTAGATAAGCAAGCTTATGCTATTTTAAAGCAGTAAAACACTTTCGATCTTATCTGTTGAAATCTAGGACGAAAATCATTGTCCCTTACCCAGCTATCAGAAATTTGTTAGTACAGAAAGAACTAGGCGAAAAAAGGGAAAACTTGGTCACATCTTTACAAGAATATGACATAGAAATCACCCCAGCACAAATTGTCAGAGGCCAAGGTTTATGCAAGTTGGTCGTCGATTCAGCTATAGGACAACAAAATGAAACTAATATGTTAAAACCAAATCAGCACCATCAAAATAAAATCTGATGTGTACAAAACCTTGTTAGTTCCTAGTACGACGACATCAAATTTTGTCTTATACATGGATCAACCCCCCGTCACCTTGATCCCCAAAAAGGGAGAGCACTAAGATTAAAATCTTCTTCTTTTCAACTGATTAATGGTATTTTTTTTTGCCAAAATTTTGATGTAATACTTATGCAATGTCTTGAAAAAGATGAAGCAGAAAAAGTCTTATTGGAGTTACATGCAGGGGAAGCTGGTGGAAATTTTGGTGGAGATGCCACTGCCCATAAATTATTAAGAGAAGGTTATTACTGGCCTACCCTTTTTAAATATGCTCATGTCTTATGCCACAAGTTTGTCATTTGTCAAAAGGAATCTGGACGGATACAGAAACCAACATTCCCTTTGCAACCAGTTTCGGTAGTCTCCCCTTTTTAGCAGTGGGGCCTAGATATTATAGGTCCAATCAATATGGCATCCTCGTAGCAGCATAAATACATCATAAAAGCCACATATTATTTCACCAGGTGGTCCGAGTCTGCCCCATTAAAAGATGTAAATACCAGCCAGGTGATATCCTTTTTGAATTCAAATATCATCACTCATTTCGTTATTCCTGAATGCCTGGTATTTGACAATGCTTCTTGTTCTTCATCTCTTGAAATGAGTGATTTCGCTCTAGAAAAAGGAATTAAATTAAAGTACTCTGCCAGCTATTACACCCAAGGCAATGGTTTGGCGGAATCAAATAATAAAAATATGATCAAAATTATCAAGAGAACGGTCTCCAAAAACCATAAAAATTGGCATAATGCACGGTTAAACGCAATCTGGGCTGATAGAGTAACTCCTAAAACTGTTGTGGGTAACTCACCTTTCTTTCTTGTTTACGGCAGGGAAGTGATTCTTCCACTGCATGTCCTTCTTCCATCTCTGCAATTATCGTAGAAGGTACAGGAAGAATACTGTCCCCCCTTGGAGAGTCGAATTAACGCTTTGTTAAAGTTAGAGGAAGTAAGGGATCAAGAAAAATGAAATTTGGATCAACATCAACTCATTGTTAAAAACTGGTTTAATTCCAATTCTGCCTCTGACATAAATTTTGAGGTAGGTGACCTTGTCCTAAAATTGGACAAACCTCATGAGGGAAAAGGAGAGCATACTAAGTTTCATAACTTATGGTTGGGACCATTTTTAATTGCTGAGAAACTAGGTCCCAGTTCCTTTCGCTTATAGAATTTAGAGGGAAAGCCAGACACCTTCCCGGTGAGTGGCCAAGCTCTAAAAAGGTACTTTACCTTATGACGCTCCTATACACCCTTTGTAAATATATATATATATATATATATATATATATATATATATATATATATTTATTTATTTATTTTCTATTTGTTTTTCTTTTCTGGTTTGTTTTGGTTCTTCTTATCGGTCTTTATTTTGAAACACATATGCCTGCACCATGGGCTAGCTCAGACAAAGAAAACGGAAAAATTTCCCTTTGAAAATGACTATTGAAAGTTGTTAAAACATCAATTGTTGTGTTTCTATGAAATTGTAGCCCTGTTGAAGATGAATTTTTATTTGAAAAGAATTTTCTTAGTTTCAATCTGCAATTGAAAGTATTCACAACCATCTATAAAAATCCTTTTTACGTTGTCCCTATTCTTTAAGAGAACAACTCAATGATGTTTCCCTGTTCTTGAAAGTCAGTTTTATTAATAAACTATTTCTAGATCTTGATGAAGGACAACTAAAAAAAATTTCAAGGTCTCTGACATATCAAGATGTGTTAAAAAACTAGAATTTTTAGCGTCACTCCGCTCTATTGAATATATTTAAAAACTATAATATCAACTTTCAGAGAGCTGTGGGAAGTGCTTGTAAACATACCGGGACACTGAACAGGTATGCTGGCAGCGGGTAAATGCATGCATGACTCCAAGATTACTTCGTCGGGGTACTGAACAGGCCCACCAGCAGCGAAGCAATGTCAAGTAAAATAAAATTCTCAGATATGGATTTTGTTTTGACCTTAAACGTCCTTTGTTCTGATCTGGAATTTCTTGACAGGATACAGATATTAGAGTGGGTTAATTGAAATCCCTGTCAAGGCTATGGACGCCTACTAACAGCAGCGGCCAAATCAACAGTATTGAAGATTTTATCTCAACATCGTGGCTCTCTTTTTCGAAGATTGTAACCAGTTTTCATTTCTTTAAAAGTAAAAGTTGTCTGCAACCGGATTGCGTTATGATTATTTGAGATGTTCAAACAACTTTTTGGTTGTTTTCGATTAGAAGTTTTTTATATTATTCTAACCTGGAATTGTTCGTGTGATAGAGATAACTGCTTCTCCCAACATGTCACCATTGTTGGTAGGGATTATATAATTATTATTTTTATAAGCTGCCTACACAGAGGTCTATGAAATTTTATTACTCTTCATAAGCGTTTCTCTAAACGACAATTGTAAATCGTCACATTTTACCTATCATCTATTTGTGCTTCATTTTCATGACTGAAAGCATGAAAAATTGCAACTATCATTACTATTCTGTTTTAAAATTTCATTAAAAGCATATGGTTTATTACAGAATTATGGTTTCTTGCTATGAGCATGTTTCTCTCCTTGTTTGTGACCCTTTCGATTCTAAGCATGCCTAAGAGATTGATGGTTGTATGAACAAAAGACCCCCATCAATTGATATTCGATTTTTTGTATCGATTTTGGTTGATTTTTTATCATATTTCTTTCATGAAACTTTGAACTATTCAATTTTTGTAAACCTACCTAAATTTGCAATTAAACTATGATGCGCGCATTATGTTTTTAGAGTACTCTGATCCTAGCATGTACCCAATGCCAAGGTGGAATACAATGTACAGGATTCCATTACTCCTTAGCATGGTCTCAGGTTCCACAAACTCTTCACACGCATTTTGATTAAACACTTTGCCCACCATTTGAATCATCACATCATGTTTTGATAAAACTCGAGACTATGGCTCTGTTGCATTTTTGCAAACCCTACCTGTGTGTTCTATGTTAATTACCCATCCATTTGGCATGGCTCTAGTGGTAAGGTTCGAACCAAATGGCATCCAAACCCTACTCTCATATGATAATTCTAGGGAAAATTTGGAAAGGAATGGTTGGCATATTTTCATCGAAAATTTTAAGGGTTTTAATCTTCAGGTCACCCAAGAGTTTGCCTTAACCTTTGATGGATGTAGGGAAAAAATCAGTGATGCGAAATTGGAAGTAACTGAAGAGTTCCTTAGTCAAGCCACGGGATTTCCATCAGTTGGTCAGAAATGGTTCAAGAATGCGAAAGTGGAGGAGGTCCCTTGGACTTTACTGTTTACCTCACAAAAAAAAACCAGTTGTGATCGAGGTATGCCAATTTTGTTTTTGAAACCTAGATGGCATGATTTACTTGCTGTAGTGAAGCAATTCATCACATGTGAGGGACGATTCAGACTTTTTTTCCTTTATCATTTACGCCTGCTTATGACTTTCATTGGTTTTTCGTTGAATATGCCTTATTATCTACTCAGAAGTCTGTATAAAATGGGAAAACGATTTCGGAAACAGAGGTCAGATTCAAGTTTGTTTCACCATGGCCTCATTAAAATCATCCTCATGCACTAGTTACAGTCACAAAATGATTGTTGGGACTCGTTCATTACGTGAAATGGTTTTGGTAACCCTGAGTTGGGAGAAGTGGATAATCCATGCATTGAGGAAACCATTGTGAACCCAACAACCTCTCCTCCACCACTCCATGCCTGTGACTTTTCCACTAATAGAGAATCCTCGAGCTACCCTAAGGTCATTCAATAGGACAGTCGACCATTTGCACATCCAAAGGATTTTTTTTTAAATGTGAAGAAGCCTACATGAAAGAAGTTAAAAGGTAATGTTGATGTCAATTTCAAAAACAAAAGAGCTGGTCAGTTAATTTCTCTAAGTGTTTGAAATAAAATGAAACCCTGTGCAGACACGATCAACATGATTGAACCGAGCGATGGTTCAGACTCATAAATTGACAAATTCCTTGCTGAAGAGGACCCCATGTCATTCAGGTTATACCCTGACCGGCCCTATGACTATGTTAATAAATTGCCTCCTTGTTTGAAGGGAAACCTAGAATTTCCTGGTATCCAGCTCTGTGATAAATCTACCATTCGCATGAATGACTCTCTAACCCATAATGTTGTTCGTGCTAATGAAAACTCCTTACAGTCACAATGTGATGTGTGTCGATCGTGGATTGATAGGTACTATACCGATGTTCCACTGCTACAGTCACGACTCAAGTCTTTAAGAGACCAAGTTGATATGTTGACAAACGAAAAACAATAGACTTGAATCCATCATCCAAGGGAAGGAGAATATCTTGAAAACTACAGGTCATGTCATTTTCAAAAATGTAGAGGCAACAACAACTATCGTTAATTCCAAAATTTCTTGATACGTTTTGATTTCATGATTTGAGGTATGATATTTTTAACTTTTAGCATGATTGTGTCACTCTTAACTTAGGATATTTGATTTGATTGAATAAACTATTTTTCTTATTAATATTAATCTGTTTTGTTTATTTAATAAAATATGATTTCATTTGTTATTATAACTAGCTACAGAATCACAAGATTCTATAGCCAGTTAAGAAAATTTGAATTATTTGATTTGATGACAGAAAACATATATAAGATCTTCTTATTTTCATTTGTTTTCAGGATGATTAAGCAGCCCATGATTTCCAAGATGACATGAGGCACTTTTTGAGATCTCCCAGCCATATCAATCTTGTATTTTGAGTAAACAGATTATACTATTGGTAGTTTTTGATATTTAGTGAAATTAGGGTGGTTGCATCCCCCTTTATTTTTTTGAAACCAATTTGATATTATCAACAAGAAAAATTTATGTTTCCTGAAACCTATATAAACATGTCATTTTGTAAACATTGGATCATCTTGGCCTGGGGCGAGAATATGGATATTTACATACAGACTTGAATGACACGGAATACATTACAACTTTAGCTTTATGTATCATGTTTTAATTTAAGTTCTGCTTATCTCAATATGATGATAGATGATGATATCCTTTCGTCTGCATGATTTATTGTTATTTGAAATAATCCTTTTCACATACTTCCCATATCTCGTGTCTCAGATATAGCATACAGTGATCCTCTATTCAATTTAAATTAGAATATTTATCTTTAATTTCAAGTTCTTACAGGAAGAATTATCTCATCGTCGTTACTTGCAAATTATAAGATTACTGTGACTGCATCTATTATATGTTCTATTATTATAATTCGATCTCCAACATTATCGTTTCTCATTTATTAGGGGCAATCTCAAGATCTGTAGCAGGTTTACCTCATCAGATAAAGGTGGTTGGATATTCAATATCGAATAGACATTGGATGCAATAACAGGTTATCCTGTTATTTGATTTCATTAGTTTATTGAATATAGAAGTTTCCTATATATAGAACATTTTCTACTATCTGTTATTTCCTTTTCAATTAGGCAGTTTAATATTGGATTTCATGAGTGTATACATCTAAGAAAATAAACGAAAAAAAATAAATAGTATTTTCACTCTCTTTATTATTGTTGTTAAAGTAACTAAGTCGCATTTGATTTTTATGGGTTTAGATTAAAAATCGCGTTTTGTATAGATTTTATATAAAGTTATTGATCACATTATTTTAATAAATTGTACATATATATATTTAAATGTACATATAGATTTTAGTGATTGTTCTTTATTAAGCATTGTATTTTCTTTAGTTATTTTTTCTTTCTTTAGAACTTAGATTGGCCAACAGAGACGCTAAACCCGTTAGAGTGAATTAATCCAAATGGCTTGGGTTAATTAGACAACCTTGGACCGGATTCACTCCTCCAGTTGACGAGTGGTCAATTTTGCCTGTCAACAATGTGCAATGTCTAGTCTAGTACAAACCATTACATACATCAAACTACAAACCACAATCACATATGGAATACGAGTCATGTCCTCCTCCTCTTCCAGTGTCTTGGTACACTGGTCCATATATAACTTTGCACCTATGGGAATAGGGACCCTAACTGGTTTAAATTCCTGCATATTGAACCTCTACAATATTGTCTCAACATATTTTCTTTGATTTAACTAGAGTTTCATGTTTTTTCATTCTCTTTTAATTTCCATGCCCAAAATAAAATTTGTATCACCAAGATCCTTCATGTCAAATTTAGAGGACAACTGATTTTTCACATCCTAGATAATCTCCTTGTTGTTTCCTATAAACAACATTCCATCCACATACAAGACCAAATAAATCAAATGATCACCAATTAATTTAAAATACACACAATGATCTCATATTCTTCTTTTGAAGCCAAGTCCGAGCATATAAGTATCAAAATTTTTATACCACATCCTTGGGGATTGTTTTAAACCATCCAAGGACTTTTTCATCTTGCATACCATCTCCTTCTTGCCCTTCACAACAAAGCCTTCTAGATTCTTCATATAGATTTCTTCTTTCAGATCCCCATGTATAAGGAATGTTTTCTTCACATCCATTTGTTCTACCTCAAAATCAAATGCAGAAGCAACAAATAATAGAAATCTAATATAAGTTAACTTGGCAATAGGAGAAAAAATCTCACTAAAATCAATTCCCTCAACTTGGGATGTACAAAACACTAGGAAGTGTTCTAATCCTTCCATCTATGATAATCAACTTGACTTTTCCTCATCCTATGATTTTGGTTGTCGATTCATCACCTAGGAAAACATTACCTCCATCATACCTTTCATATTCACAGAACCACTCCTTGTTGGGATTCACATGAAAGGATGCACCCGATTCAACCAACCATGTCTCATGATCTGCATGTGTACTTGAAGAAGCCAAGTACACATCTCCTCCGTCTTCGAGTTATTTTCTTTTGTAGAGTGAGCACCTTCAGATCCCTTCACTTTCTCAACTTTCTTGTATCTACATTGGTTCTTGAAGTTCCCTTATTTTCCACATCTCCAACACACATTTACAAACTTTCTGAGATATTTAGATCTCCCACTTGAGGACTTAGATATACTTATTTCCTAGGAGATTCCTTTTGTAAACAATGCATATATGCTCTTTCCTTCCATTTTCTGTTGTCTCATCTCCTCCGACAACAAGGATGAGACCACATCATCAAAACTCAAGGTAGTTGTTTTACTACTTGTGGCCACAACCATACTATCCCATGAGTCTGGTAAAGAGAAGAGTAAACTGATACACTTATCTTCATCTGAAATTTTAATATCAACAGATAATAACTTACTTACCACAGTATTTAAAGAATTCAGATTCTCTGTCACAGAGTCACCATCTCTCATCCTCAGATTATAAATCTTCTTCTACAGGAATAGTTTATTTACCAGGGACTTGTATTGATACAAGTTCCCCAACTTATCCCATAAATCCTTGGTTGTCTTTTCCCCCGACACATTCAATAATACTAAATATGAGAGACATAATCAAATTGTTCTATTTTCCTTCCGATCCAACTTTTTCCAGTCATCTATTGATGTTCTTGTAAGTGAAGTACCTAGATTCACCATGATCCACTGATCTTTGTTTACCAACATATCTTCCATATCGAGCTTCCATATCTCTAAAGTTTTTCCATTAAATTTCTCAATCTCTATTTTTGAACTACTTGCCATCTATTTTCACTTGAAGAATCAATACCACATATCTCCCACTGTAACAAGGGGTATCATTGTATTGAGCCAAACACTAGACCACAAAGGCATCCCCTGAAGCTAATAATTGCTCGGATATGACATGTAGATTTTAACCTTGTACAATATTTTACTACAAAAATACTTTCAATAAAATAATAGAGAAGATACAATGGTAAATACACACATTACATAGATATTTTTCCCCTAGAAACCCAAACTAGGAAAACCAATATATTATATATTCATTCACATCATACATTATTTACAATACAATATACATATAGGAGCCAGCGACATCCAAAACCCTAATCCAATGACCTGGATTAGTCAACAACCCTAATTCCTTAACCGAAAATAGAAAACCATTGACTAAAAACCATGTGCCAAAAAACCGCCCAAAGAATATAACACATACCCAACACCCCCACGAACCTGATAAGGAATAAAGGTCCAAAATAAATTAAGTATGAAATTTTTGGAGTATGAGAGAAGAGGTATAAGTGAGTAGTGAGGGAGTATGGAATGACGAGTGTGGAAGGATAAGGGAATAAGGGAAAGGTGGGTGCCCGTGAACCCACAATAATGGAGAGATAAGGGATACATTATTTATACTTAAATTTATCTGCTAAGAATATAATACGAAGAAAATTAGGGTCTTGTACCTGAAAATAGAAGAAAATTATGGTTTTTGGGCCCATGAAATAGAAGAAAATAAGGGGTTTTGGGCCCAAAAATTAATGAAGAAAAGAAGGTTCATGGGCCTGAAAATTTAAATGTAATTTCAATATATTATCTTTATTCCACATGGAAGAAGTGCCCTTTTCTGCTTAAACACAAACCCAGATATCTTGAGCATACGAACTCATATTTTTTTATCTAAAAAATGGGTGGCGAAGCTGAGACCGAGGGATACATGATAAACTTATATTCGTTCAAAAAAAACATTAAAGAAATTTTTTTATTATACCAGGAGTGAAAAAATATAAGGGACCAATTTTTGGCCAACAAGCCTCCTTAGGTTTAGGGCTACAAAAAATACTAAAATAATCCTCCAAGTGGTATTCCCTAGATAGATGTGTAATGAAATTACATAAATAAGAAATTTCAAGGTGTCAAATAGGGGACAACTCCAACAAAAGAGGTGACCTATTGTTGGATATATGGGCTTACCTGGGTTCTACCTTAGTTCTCCAACAAAACCCTTTTCACCATCGAGCCTTCTAGTAAACCAGAAGGCTACACCACACATGGAGCACAAAACGCAGTCTCACTTGAGATACTTTATGGGTGACTAGAAGATGAAGGTGTCTGCAATCATGGAAGGGACTGGGGTTATTATTCCTACTTATATTTCTACTTAAACATGCATTATATCATACTATTAATCATATCCATTATTTTATTCATTCATAGAATTCATTTTGCATACATATTTATAGTTCACGTTGTAATTTAAACCATTCATTCATCTAACCATTTAACCATAATTGCATAAATAACAAATACATTCAGACACATTTCAACACAAGGTTATATCGTGGTTAACCCCCTGGGGCTATGTCCACAAATATCTTCTTTTTATTTATTCTTCTTCATCAAAATGGTGTTGCATGCATTACATAATAGAATAGTGGGGTGTAGTGAGGTAGAAAAGTGTCACACCAAGCTCCACAACTTGCGACCTAACCCTCAGTTATATCAACTCCATTTGAGCTCTGCAACTCTCATCAAAATATAGACTCTACCAAAAATATGATACTCTCTCTCAACAAGGACACCAAAAAGATAAAGATAGGATGACTCTAAGATCTCCATCCCTCAACGTACCTCATCCATATTATATTTATACTACAATATTGAGTTAAAAACCATTACAATATGACTCCAAAACCCTAACCATGTAGACTTAGTTCACTTTCTGCAATGCTACTTCCAGGGCATGAAATTTATTTTCCATTTCTTATGCTGTTTCATTTTCCTGCGTATTATTCTCTACCAATGTCTCCACATCCTATGTTATCATGTGATCTTTCGGCACTTCCATACTTTCTACATGTGTCTGTGTTAGTCTTCCTTTCTTTATTCGCAATTATTCTATCATTCTTTCAACCTCTTATTATAATGGCTCCAATTGGGTCTATATTTCTTGTTTTTTACCTTGTACTGCCTTTACCTATGCCTGCATAATTTTCATCTCATGCACAGCCCTCAATCTCAGGTATATGGCCATTGTCTTATGCCTCTTCTTCAGGTCCTGAACTACAATGCTCAATTTTTCCTCTCTCTTCTCTAGATGTTGGATCCTCTCATCTTCGTCTAGGTTGGTCCAAATGTTTGCAGTCCTGTCATACAATTCTATGACTTTTTTTTCTTCCTGCATTATGTTATCTATATGCACAGTATCCTCCTGCTCTCTCTGTTCCCTCACCTCTAGGAGTGTGCTTGGAGTTAGTTTTTCTACTAACTTTGTTATCTCTTGATTGTATCTCTCCATGGTCTACGTAATATTTTGTATATTTTCTTATGTTGTGACCTCTAGTTCATGCGTGTAGTATAGTATGATGATTTATACTTATATGACTTTATTCTCTAGTTTATCTGCACATTTTTTCTCCTCCTCCTTCTCCAGTGTTATTTTTTTACAATTTACTTGTGGTATCTCCTTTACCTCCTTGTCGATCTCTAGGGTGGTGGAATATTCTCTAGCTCTATACTAGACTTCCTACATCATGCTCACCTATAACCCATATAATTCCTTTATGAGTACTAGGGGAGTCTTCTAGTACTTGATTTTATTCCTTATTTCCCCCTCATGTGTACCAGTCCTCTTCTTGGTTGGGGTTGAGTTCTATGCCTCAATTTTCTTATTTTCTATTTCATCCTCATGTACCTCCTTCTTCTAAGAGATATCTCCCTTTACACGTTCTCCTTTCACTTCTTCCCTTGAAACGGTGTCTTTCATCCTTGTCTTCTTTACTGATGCGCTACTTCTTGAGGTTTGACTATGCTCTATAGCCTTCCTTCAATTTTTTGATGGACTACATGTCTTCTTTGATGGGATTGCTTATGCTTTTTCCTTAGGTTTTGTTCCTTTCTTCTATGTTGCTAGAACTTTCCACTACGTAGGTCAGTCCTTTACTATCCATTCTACTTCCTCCCATGTTATGCAATACCTCATTTCTAGACACTTCGTTTTTGGATCTCTTTTGGCCTGAATCCACATGTGGTGTCATGAAGCCTTAAATTTGGAAATGCATTTTTCTACTAGACTACTTCGATCAGTATTCTCCATACTGTAGCTATATTTTTCTTCATATCTTCCAGGAACATTGCAAACAATGCATTGTTTACCTGTTGGTTCTTAGTGTATTTTTCCTTCCATAAGGTTACATACCATGCTGCACAATATTTCCCTTTTCTATCTAGAAAGGCTGTGAATTTGGGTTCCTTCTATCCTACCAATTCTATCAATATCAAAAACCAAGAGTAATGGAATTATATCCCATTATCCTATGCATCCATCCAGTATATCAAAAATTGGTTCAATAAATAGGGAACCCAACTTAATACTATTCCCTTTGAACACAACATCATTGTTGTGATGAATCATGTTGAGGATTCTTCCTTTCTACACTTCCTCAAGATTTTGCAGGCTATGAGCCTCATGGAAAATTTTGTCTCTAGATCATTGATGTCCTTTATCACTATGTCCCTGGTTCCCCTATTTGTCTCGAACTTTGCTTTAACTTCTTCTGCAATCTCATTGTCCCTTGATTTTTTGTCCAACTAATTTTTTGGATTTACGTCGTTGGTAGGAAACTTTGTGATTTTTGCTATGATTTATACACATATATGGACTGACCTGTCCATCCACAAGATTCCTCCATGTACTCTTTCTAGCAGCTTTTTCACACAGTGGCCCATGTTCTTACCACGCCCAAAATGTAGTATCTCCAACAAATTCATAATACTCAAGTTATATAGTGCTTTGATCCAATGTGTGGGCTCCAAAATTGGTTTTCCCGAGGATCTGTCCTCCTTTTTTTCTAAATAAATTTCTTGCACAAGGTCAAGAAACTTTGTCATGTTTGTTACATCATGATCTGCATTATTCAACTTGGCTACTTTCCCTAACATGTCTTCAACTAAAACTACAACATCTGGGATATGAGGTACCATGATCTTCGATGTGGTTTGTTTTCTTAGATCTCCTAGTATTTTCCTCTTTCAGCCCATGGATGGGTTTTATTCTGTAATTTCTTCCTCGACTTCTTCTTCTTCATCATCCTCTATTTCTTGCTGACCTATAATATCTTCAACCAGAACTTCTTCTACGACAGCTTCATGTTTCTTTTTTCCTATATCCTTCGCTTCTGTAGGGTTTTCTGGATTAGGTTCTTCTCAGTCGTTAGGGTTTTCCAATTTTTTTGTGCTCTAATCCACTTTCACCTCTTCTGCAGTTGATTTTTCTTCTTCTACCCTTTTTGAACTGATGGATTCAGTCTCTGACGTTGTAACATCCTCCAACTCCACAAAACTTTATGGTTTGTCCATTCCTTCCTTCTTCCTCCCTGATTGTCAATTCACCCTTACAAATCGTCGGGGAGAACCAACTTTAGGAGGCGTCATCTTTATTGCCTTGTGTGCAAATTATTGTCTCTCTTGCTCAATCACCATCTATTTGCATTCTTAAGTTCTTTGTTTCTCATAAATCATGAAGTGTTTAAATTTTCCAATATTTTCCCTTTTTATAGACTTTGTCATTAATTATTTGACGCATCCATTATTTTTTGTTCATATGTTCTCCACTTTTCTAGTCACTCTTCATCTCGTCGCGTGGTGCTTAACTTTCTTGCACGTAGTCTTATGACTTTTGTCGCCTTAATTTTATATATGTTGTGCTCTGTCATTCCCAACTATTTGTCTATCAATTATTCTTCTAACTACTTCTTCTTGTATTTTTCTTCATTTTTCTAGTTTTTTATTCATTTTTCTTCTTTTGGATCCTACTATTTACAATATATACAAGTTTACTTGTTGCACTACAACTACTGAGAATTACTAGGTCAATTGTCCCTATACAATTTCAGTTGACTACCATTCACCAGTCCTTGAAATTCCTTACCTACTAAGTCTTGCAATTGTACAACACCTCCATATGTGATATACTTTATATAATATGGCCCTAGCTAATTCATTCTAAGCTTCCCTAGGTGATGAAAATACTTACTTTCATAGAGGAGAACCATATATTATTCCTTAAACTTATTCTTCTTGATATGTCTTTCATGCCATGCTTTGTCCTTTTCTTTTTGTACCTCCTAATGGAAATATGCTATGATTTTGGCTTCGTCTAATTCCATTTGTTGAGCCAATATTTCCTGCACTGCGCCCCTTTCTATCATGTCTATAATTGTTGCAATGCAGAGACTTGGTATCCAATAATCTAAGCGAACTAATGCCTCTTTTCCATACACCAATTGAAAGGGTGTCCTCCCTATTAGCTTCTTAAAGGTATTTCTATAATCCTAAATTACATCTAGTACCTTCAAATCCCAATCATATGTGTTCACATTACAAATATTTTTCAAAGCATTCTCCAAAATATTTTTGAAGGATTCTTTTACTTGAGGGTGATAAGGAGTACTTTTTTGGTAGTGTATCTTAAACTCTTCAAGCATTGCCTCAATTGTATTGTTTATGAAGTGAGTCCCCTGATCACTCATCAATATTATTGGACATCCAAACCTTGTCACTACATGTTAAAATAAAAAATTTGTTGCAGTCTTTGCACTGAAATCCTTTACTATTACTACCTAAGCCCATCTATTCAATTATTATGTCGTTGTAATAATATATCTGGCTCCTTATATTTTGGTTGGTGGATTAATTGGACCAAAAAAATCTATTTCCCACTTGTCAAACACTTGTAAGTTAAACTTAGGTCTCTATGGAATCTAATCCCTCATGGATGGCTTCCCAATGCTTTGCCAAACATCACACTTATGACATTATTCCTTTGAATCATTGTGAACTATTGGCCACCATAATCTTGTGTGAAATACCTTCTACACAATATTTTTTTTGGTGTAGTGTCCTCCAACAATCCCTGCATGCACCTCTGCTAAAATGATATTCCTTTCATGCTCCATCACACATCTCCTTAAGATGTTATCTACTCCAAGTTTGTATAAATGACATGCAATCAATTGATAATCCTTAGCTCTAACCACCAAATTTTTCTTTTGCGTAGTAGTAAAATCTCTTGGTGCAAAGCATGTACTCTAAAATTCAATAATATCATCAAAATACTCATCATCTATATGTACATAAAACAATTATGCATATGGAATTTTTTCTTCCAAGTTATTGGGTTCTTTTCCACTAGTTATCCTAGATAAGTGATCTGGTCCTATATTCAATCTTCTAGGCTTCCCCACAACTTCAAATTCAAATTCTTGAAACAAGAGTATCCATCTGCATATCCTTCCCCCCAACATTATCTTATTGACTAAATATCTCAGAGCAGAATGGTCTGTAAACATCTTTAAATGTTTCCCTAACCAGTAATGCAAGTATTTCTACAAAGCATACACCATATCTAGCCCTTCCCTTTTTGTAGTGTTATAGTTATGTTATGAATCTAATAACTTTCTACTGGCAAATGAAATCAGGTGATCTATATCACTTTCTCTTGGTTGGGTTAATACTACTCCTAATTTTATTTCTGATGCATCCACATGCACATGAAATTATTTTTCCCAGTCTGGAAATACTAGAATCTGCACAATAACCATATTCTCCTTCAAAATATCCAAACTTTATTAGCAATCATCATTTCACTGATACTTAGTGTCTTTATTCATAAAATTATCTATGAGCGTAGTAATTTATGCATATCCCCTTATTAACTTCCTATAATATCCTCTATGGACAAATGTACTTGTCAAATTATACAATAACTTCGATGGTGGTAAGTTAACTACGACAATAATTGTAGCAGGATCAACCAGCAGACCTTGTTTACACACCACATGTTCTAGCAAAATCCCAAAAGGTGTGATGAAAATACATTTCTTGATATCCAATGATATCTTACACTATCTGCATATGTCTAAAATCATCCTTAATACTTCAACATGATCCTTTAAAAAACTAAACATTGTCCATTCATCCAAGTAAACCTCAAAACAATTGTGAATAAAGTCCTCAAAAGTTGCTACTACTACCCTTCAAAACCAGGTTGGTTCATTCTTCAATCCAAATGGAATAATGTATACTGAAATGATCCCCACTCTGTATAAAATGTTTTCTTATGCATATCTTCTAGTGTTATTTTGATATGATGATAACCTGAAAAATCCATCTGTAAAAGAATAAGCTTCTTGACCCTCTACATTCTCCAAAACTTCATCTGTAAATGGGGTAGGAAAAGGATCATGTAGGAAAGTATCATTAAATTTTATCAAATATACACAAATCTTGATCCCTCCTTCATTATTTTCCTTCATCACCATAGGACTGATCCATTTTGACTCTTCTAGAGGTTCTATGACACCAGCTTCTAGCATCTTGTCAATTTATGTCTTCACCTTCTCTTTGTATATTGGATTCAATCTGTAAGATATTTTTCTGATAGGTCTTGATTCTGGATTCAATGGTATATTCATCTCTCTTAGCTCTCCTGATAACCCCTTCATCCCTGATAATATTGATGGAAATAAGTCATCGTACTCGTGCAATAATTTTGTGATCCTTTCTACTTTCTTATTATCCCAATAGTATTCAATACTTGCCATTTTTGGGTTTTCTACAGTTCCAATGTTGACATTTTTTTATGTTTAATGGTGTATCATAATATTTTGAATCTAGCTTGGGACCTTCTAATTCCCTTTAACCTTCCACTTCTGGGATCTGTATGTTACGTAGACTATCTTTTGTTGGAACTTCTTCTTCTGCGACATGATAACAATGTAGCAATTGTTTAATTGTCTGTCTAGACTAATTCTTATATGATGGAACTATTTCAAATTATGGTTCTTCAAATATCTTGTCTCTTACCACTTTCAGTGTTGTATCTATCTCTTGATGGTCATGGTCAAAGGAAAATGTTGTTGGAAGATTGGTTGTTGTCATTGATGTCAACCCTAGCCATTGGCTTTTGGACCCCAAAGTTGAATGAAGTAGATAGACATGAAAGGAATTACACATTCAGTTACAACATCCATGGATGGATATTATAATCCATGTCACTTCCGGTGGTATGTGGCATGTCATGTGGATCCTCACGATTGAGAAGAAATGAATTTTTGAAGATGACAATGTGAATTGAAGAAGAAACTACATGTCAAGCCTAATGTTAAAAGGAAGTGACATAAAGGGTATAAATACATCACATTATAAATTCATTTTTTAACACACGCAAGTTTATTAATGAACAAGTAGATATAATTTGAATTTATGAGGAACTCTAAAGTAAAGAAGGTTGAATTTCAAGGGAGGATGAAGTCTTTTGGTGATGTGTTCTAAGGTATGTTATTCACAGGTCATCTTGCCATTTTCACCATAAATTTGTTTCTAGAATGATTCAGATGGTGAAATTAAGATGTTATTGAGACAACATATCTATGTACCTTTTGTAAAATTTTCATCTCTTTATTCACTATAATTTTGTAGATACACTCTGTGGAAGATAGGACATTTTACTAGTCCTGAAGCTAGTCATAAACAGGTATTCCGAGTAAAAAAATCATAATGTCTTCATAGAGAATAAAAATTAAGTGAGACCAATTTCATTGGAAATAGTACGGTCCATATTTTCCTTTGTACTACTTTCATACTCTGATGTTAAATATTAAGCATGGGAAATTATGTACAAGTTTTCTCTCCTGAATAAACCAAAATTGAATAAGGTCTACCATTTTCTCTATAACTCCTTTTCTAGGAAGATTCAAGGAGTGAAACTTGGAGGAGTTTCATAGAACACATTGAGAAATATTATCTATAGGATCAAAGTATTCCAAGAAGTGAAGAATTGCAGAAGTTGAAGAAATCTCAAGAATCATTATCAGGTTCTATGTGTTGGTTGGTTGATGGTGATAATTTAATGTAAAGTTTTATTATCTCTCACATATTCTTTGGTGGAAGTAAGGGGAAAGGATGGAGAGGTCAACCCTCTCTTGATATTGAAGGATTCTATATTACTTTTGGAGGTTTATCCCTCCCTTTATATTTGGAAGTTCTAGCTACCTTTGGAAGTCATTACTTACTTTGAACAATAATACATGATTACTTCTTATATATTGTGCATGGTGTATCGGTGTATCTATTATACTATTCTTAATTGTTCATTGGATAGTATTCATTGTTGATTGGATATAAATTGAATACATGATATGATTGAAGTAAAAGTTCAAAAATACTAATTTCTCCAAATATTGATTGACCCCCCTCTCAGTATTTTCAACAATTGGTATCAAAGCAAGTTTCCTTCAGAACAATTTAACCACTGGAAGGAAAATCCTGAGAAGAGATGGATGACCATGAGCACATTCCAAATGGGATTCAACGATTTGATGGAATCAATTATGTATACTGGTGTGATAGATTGAAAACTTACATATCATCTTTGGGAGTAGACATCTGGTACTTAGTTGTAAATGGCTATGTAATCCCAAAGAATGCTCCAACCAATCCAAATGAGAAGAAGCTTATGAGTTGTAATTCAAAATCCAAACATGTTATTCTAGGAGAATTGGCACCAACCATTGCTATCAAAGTGATGGGTTGCAACACTGCTAAAGAGGTATGGGACAAACTCAAAAGTATCTATGAAGGTGATCCAAAAGTTAAGCAGGTCAAGCTTCAACGACATAGAGAAGAATTTGAAAATTTGAAGATGGATGAAAAAGAAGATATTGCAACCTATTTTATTAGAGTTGATGAAGTTTTTAATGCTATCAAAGGATTAGGTGATGATATCAATGAATCCTTGGTTGTACAAAAAGTGTTGAGATCACTTCTCTTGAAGTATGATGCTAAGGTATCTGCCATTGAAGAAACTATGGACTTGACCAAAATGAAAATGGATGAATTACATGGGTCTCTTATAGATCATTAACCTATATGGACCACACCACAAAGATGATCACTTACTCTGAGGTATCAAAATTTATTTCTTGGACAATGTTATGCTTGTGGAAATTTTTGACACAAGGAAATCAATTCTAGAATCAATGAAATAAATAACTACGCAAGCTACATGAATGGTGAAAATAGTAGATACGGAAATGTTCATAGACTTTTCATCAAAAATTATAATCCATTTGACCCATTAATGGATCAAAATGTTGTATGCTACAAGTTCAATAATCTTGGTCACAAAGCACGAGACTACAAAGAGATCAAGGAAGATAATCCTATGCTAAATGTTATTATACCAACTACAACATGGAAAAGGAAAGAAATTCCACACAAAGAAAATTGTCAAATAACATTGGTCGCTAAAGAATGAAAAGAAGAAGATGAATGGTTCATAGACAATGGGTGTTCATCTCATATGACCAGAGATCAAAGAAAATTTGTCATTTTGAAGAAAAAGGGTGGAAATGTTGCATTTGGAGATGACTCATCTACCAAAATACTTGGAAAAGGAACTGTAAATATTAGAAGTGAAAATGTAAAAGTAGAAAAATTCCTATTGGTTGAAGATATGAAGCATAATCTCCTCAGTGTCAGCAAAATATGTGATCAAGGATAAACTCTTACATTTGACTCCCAAAAATATAAAATCAAAGAAAACAACTCAGGAATATTGGTTGCAACTGCAACAAGAATACCAAACAACATATACATCCTAGACATGAATAAGAGAGAGAAGACATAAGCCACCCAAAAGGATTCCAAGGAAGAAAAAGTCTCAAAGACCAAAAATAAGGATGAAGTATTATTGAGTGCCACATGTTCAAGGGGAGAAGCCCCAAAGAAAATGGTCACCTTATGCCATTAAACTCAGGGGGAGCAGCCCCACCCTTTTCCATTGATGTCAAAGGGGGAGAGAAATTGGGATCATGATTACAGGGGGATCATGAATGCTGCCATCCATGAAAAAGGGGGATATTGTTGGAAGATTGGTTATTGTCATTAATGTCAACCCTAGACATTGGCTTTTGTACCCCACAATTGATCGAAGTAGATAAAAATGAATAAAATTACACATGGATATACAACACCCATGGAAGGATAGTATAATTCATGTAGCTTCTGGTGGTATGTGGCACATCACATGGATCCTCACGATTAAGGATAAATGAATTTTTGAAGATGACAATGTGAATTGAAGCATAAAGTACATGTTGTACCTAATGTTAAAAGGAAGTGACATAAAGAGTATAAACGCATCTCAGTATACATTCATTTTTTAACACACATAAGTTTATTAATGAACAAAGAGATATAAGTCGAATTTCTGAGAAAATCTAAAGTAAAGAAGGTTGTATTTCAAGGGAGGATGAAGTATTTTGGTGATGTGTTATAAGGTATGTTATTTACAGGTCATATTGGCATTTTCTCTATAATGTTTTTTATAGAACAATTCAGATGGTGAAATTTGGAGTCTATTGAGAAGACATATCTAGGTACCTGTGGTAAACATTTCATCTCTTTATTCACTACAATTTTGGAGATACACTCTATGGAAGATAGGGTTTTTGACTAGTTTTGAAGTTAGTCATAAACAAGTCTTCAGGGTAAAAAGGTCATAATGTCTTCATAGAGAATCCAAATTAAGTGAGACCAATTGAATTGGAAAGAGTACGGGCCATAGTTTCCTTTGTAATAATTTCAGAAACTGATTCTAAATATTAAGCGTGGGGAATTATGTACAAGTTCACTCTCTTGAATAAACCAAAATTGAATAAGGTCTACAATTGTCTCTATAACTCCTTTTCTGGGAGGATTCAAAGAGTGAAACTTGGAGAGTTTCAGACAATACATTAAGTAATATTATCTACAGAATCAAATTATTCCAAGAAGTGAAGAATTGCATAAGTTGAAGAAGTCTCGAGAAGCATTATCAGATTCTATGTGATGGTTGGTTGATGCTGATAATTTAATGTAAAGTTTTATTATCTCTCATATATTCTTTGGTGGAAGGAAGGGGAAAGTATGGAGAGGTCAACCCTCTCTTGATATTGGATGATTCTATATTAATTTTGGATGTTTATCCCTCCCTTTATATTTGAAAGTTCTAGCTACCTTTGGAAGTCATTACTTACTTTGAACAATAATACATGATTACTTCTTATATATTGTGCATGGGGTATCGGTCTATATCTTATACTATTCTTCATTGTTCATTGGATAGTCTTCATTGTTCATTGGATATAAATTGAATACATGATATGATTGAAGTACAAGTTCAAAAATACTAATTTCTCTAAATATTGATTCACCCCCCTCTCAATATTTCCAATAATTGGTATTAGAGTAAGTTGCCTTCAGAACAATTTTACCACTAGAAGGAAAATACTGAGCAGAGATGGATGACCATGAGAACATTAAAAATGGGATTAAATGATTTGATGGAATAAATTATGCATACTGGAGTGATAGAGTGAAAAATTACCTAAGATCTTTGGGAGTATAAATTTGGTACTCAGTTGTAAATGGCTATGTAATCCCAAAGAATGCTCCAATCGATCCAAATGCGAATAAGCTTATGAGTTGTAATTAAAAATCCATACATGTTATTCTAGGATCATTGGCACCAACTATTGCTAGAAAATTGATGGGCTACAACACTACTAAATAGGTATGGGAAAAACTCAAAAGTATCTATGAAGGTGATCCAAAAGTTAAGCAGGTCAAGCTTCAATGACATAGAGAAGAATTTGAAAATTTGAAGATGGATAAAAAGGAAGATATTGCAACCTATTTTCTTAGAGTTGATGATGTTGTTAATCCTATCAGAGGATTAGGTGAAGAGCTCAATGAATCCTTGGTTTTACAAAAAGTGTTTAGATCACTTCTCTTGAAGTATGATGCTAAGGTCTCCACCATTGAAGAAACTAGGGACTTGACCAAAATGACAATGGATGAATTACGTGGGTCTCTTATCGCATATGAAATAAGAATATGTACATAAAGTTACTATTAAGAACCAAATATCAATATAGCATAGAAAAAAATCAGAATAAGTACTCAACGCCTTGAAAAAGAGAGAAATTCAGATAATACGCCTCTTAGAGGGGGCAACCTCCTTATGCCCACATAAATGTACAATTCCAAGATGATTCCAGATGAAAATGTGTCCTTGGTATATATAGGAGACTAGGAGGTATAATTATAACTAATGGAATAAAGATGACATAAATAAAATAACATTACTAATGTAATATGCCCCAATTAAGGGGTAATGAGCCAAT
>JZKD02S2028995.1:254704-294969 GCA_000966675.3 Picea glauca
GTACCAAACAACCTGTAATCAACCTGTACCATAAACAAGTGCATCCAACCATGTACCAAGTATGTACCAATCATGTGTCAACTACTCATAAACTATGACTCATAAATATGTACCATCATCATCAAGTATACACCTCATGTATGTGCCAACTCATCAACTACTTGTCTCAACCATGTACTCAACATGTACCTCAACCAAAATCCCTCATCATTTTCATCATCCAAATCTGATTTGTAGCTCTATAATATACTTGGTGTATATGATCACATTCCTTTAAACCTTCCTTAACTTTAACAACAAGAGACTAGCATTTTCATCAAACTTTTCTTTAGTCTCACATGCCTAGTTTTTGATTAGTCAACAACCCTAACTTGAAGTAATCATAACTTTAAACCTATAATGTATAAATATCTGAACCTGATACAAAATGTTATTCAGTGTGTTTTATGCAATTCTTCTAGGTTTCACTACTTGGAACCTCTTATAAAATGAGTTATAGCAAAAATGGCATACCTTGCTGAATTATGGCTTATTCTAGAGCGAGACCTTGTAGAGAGTTCCCCACATGAAATATTCATTGAATTGATATGAAACTATTACAAAGAATACTATAGACTATACCCTAACCAACACATTTTGTCTCACTAAATTTGGATCTGTTATGAAGAATGTATGACATTTTTACCCAAAACACTTGTTTTTGACCCACAAACCCTATTTTTCACAAAGTGTAACTCCCAAAATACAATGACCCAAAAGCTGAAGTTTTTACCACAGATACTTGGGTATGTTTTCTCAATGGCATATCAATTTCATGGTCTGAATTATTATAGAAAAACATTTATAGCGAAAATGGTGAGATGACCTATAAATAACATACCTTAGAAAGCACCATCAAAAGAATTTATTCTTCCTTGCATTTCGACCTTCTTTTATTCACCTTCCCTCAGAAATTCATCTTAGATATCCTTGTTTATCTCATACATCTATATATATTCAATATGATCAAGTGTGATTAAAATGAGAGAGCCTTGCAAAAATTTTACACTCCCTAGCACTGACTCCAATGTTTGTTTTAATCACAGGGGGAAAACACAAGAGTATTCTCCTCACAAGGACTCTGGAATCTAGGGTAGGGATCAATTCCCTCATCAGGGATGTCAAATGGGGGAAACCCCTTCCATGGTCAATGGAACCCCGGGAAAGGATTAGTACCTATGTCGTCGGATCGGTAGGGGGAAACCCTTTCCAAAGTATTTGGAACAAAACACAGGGAGCAATCCCCACCCATCCCTCAACATCAAACTATGGGAATCAACCGATGAGTTCCAAACAAACACAATGTCCATTCGCTAGCCAAGGCCATGGTATTTACCAGAACCCTATTCAACAACCTAACTTTTGTTGGAAACCTGGTGCCATCCAAATTCCAAGATCCTTTCCTCCTATACATAGTCAATAGCCCAAACTACCATTTCTGGTGACGCTACATTTTCTAGACTTGTAAAGGTTGTTAAATAACCCAATATGTCATGATCCATGTTGGCCTTCCATGTCAACAAAGTTTCTCTTGAACATTCTGAAGTTTGAAGGTAAGCCTAACGGATATCCAAGCGATCACGTGACCATGTTTCACCTATGGTGCTCATCAAACTCTCTGCGAGATGACTCCATTCAGTGGTGTCTATTTCAATGCACTCTTATTAAGAGTGTCATGAAATGGTACATCGAGCTCGACCTCTCAAGATACTCTTTCTTTAGCGAATTGGCAATGTTTTTTCTCAACCATTTCCAACTACCCATGAGATATGATGCCGACACCGAATTACTTTCCAAATTGAGAAGTCAAAGTTTGATCATATCTCGGATCACATCCGAGAATGGTGGCATCAGAAGAGTTTGATAAAATTTTGGTCCCACCAGGTTTCTTGTTGGAGTGGTTCCTTAAGTCTTTAGTACCTCAGTTATTGAAGGGCATTGCAACATCGGGAATGTTTTCCAAGGAATAGGCGATAATGAGAGCTCAACATATTGAAATGATATACTCTTGGTCTGGTTTACTTTATGAGGTTTTTCTAGATGCGCCATGGTCTATCCTTGACAAGACCAAACACAATTCTAGACCACATGTCGATGACATAGGTTTTTCATCACAAGCAAAGCCCACTGATCAGTTGTTGAATCAATTGCAACAATTTTCAATACAACAGACAACGGCCAGAAAAACATGTATTTTGGTTTCTCCCCCTACTCAAACATTGGATGTACACAGTGTGCAGTCGACAAACCCAAAGACCAACTAGCAGCCTGACAGAAAGAAAAAACAATGAAATAAGAAGGGTAATGGAGATAAGAAACCCATCAGTAATGATGGCGGGGGAAGCACAAAGAAACGAAAGTCGAAGTATCCATGTAAACATTTCATGGAAGACCATCTGAATTACTTGTGCCCTCATCTTGCAGAGGCCCAAAAGTTATTAGTGCAGCAACAACCTGTTGTGTTAACGAACCCATTTCCTCACGGGAAAAAATTGACTCAAGCCTCTTCGAGTGCGGATGGGGGTAGTCAGGGACCCCCTCCATCTTCTAGTAATCCCTCGGCCATGAATGTTTATATGATGAAAGGTGACACTTGCATAGAAACTCTAGCACATGATTACAGAATGCCAAAAACTATTGAAAAGGGTAAGAAAGTTGTAAACACATATGTGCCTCTCCAGATTGAGAAGACGATGGGTGAAACAATGACACGCATCCGGAAAGGGGCGTTGAATAAATATTCACATAATAAAAACTTGAGGGCCGCCCAAAATTACTCTGTGGTGGAGGATTTGTCACAAACCCCTTGCGTGTTGTCTACTTTGGAGGTCCTCCAGAGCTTCCCTTCATAGAGAAAGGCCCTATTAGATGCCTTAGGATATGCTGAGACTTGTAATCTGAGAAAAATCATGCTTGATACCACCGAATTGAAACCTCGTCTCCCATACCACGTTGCATTTCAGATAGTAGTGGCTCACACCACGAAATATTTTACTCAGAATATTTTTTGCACAGTGGTTGATGAGGGTGCCTCAACATGCATGATGTTGTTGGCATGTTGGAAGGACATTGGCCAAGCCATTTTGTCTCGGTGACCTACTCTGCTTACTACTTTTGATGATCATTCTTTCAAACCACATGGAATCATCTCTTATTTCCCCTCGCAGTTGGGAGGGAAGACCATGTGCGTCGAAGTTGAAGTGGTCGATGCACCTCTCGACTACAACCTATTGTTAGGAAGGATTTGGACATATGTTATACATGCAATGGTTGCCATAGTTTTTTGGGTCTTGTTGTTTCCAAACAAGGGTCGAATCAGGACCATTGATCAGTTGTCCTTCTCTAGGCTTGACCCTTCATTGGGGGCATCCACGTTCCCGATGAATTATAACCCACATCCTAGCATCGTCAACATGGGGGTTGGTTTGTGCCCACTGTTGATGGGTACTTTCGATTACCTGCATCCTTCTGGTGATGTCAAGATGATATTGGTTGTCCCCGACCAACCTAGGGATAAAATCTTTCAAGTGTCGTCATTCCGTACGACTTACTTTAACAATCCATGGAATCTTCTTTCCCCATCGAATTCGATGGAAGCGACAAGGCATCCTAGCATGTCCATGCCCTTGTCCATGACAAAAGTTGTGTACTCTATTGTCTATAAAGATTCGTTTGACCCCGATCTGACTCCTACACCAAAGTTAGATCCAGTTCTCGAGCCTATTTGGGCTCAATATTCCATTTCCCCTACCGATTCTTTAGACTTGATCTTTCCCTCTGACAAGGCAATTTTAGAGGCATTGACTGGTTCGAACAAACCCTGGGATGATCTCCACCACAGATCTTATTTCCTCCCAGAGGTAATAAGAATAGAGGCAAGAGAATTCATGTCGACTATGACTAGAGATAGGTCTTGTCCTATTAATCCTCTGGCTATGAACACAGTTTATGTCAAGGGTAATATGGAAACCATCACTTAAATGATACCTATTTACATCTCCAGAACCCCTAGCATCTTGGAGAATGTCTTCATCAGAGAGGACTTCTCCCCTGAGGAGATTTGAATCTACACATATTTATTTAAGGAATTTTGCGACATTTTTTCCTAGTCTTATGAGGAAATGCCAGGCATTGATCCAAGAATTGTTGAACATGAAATAACATATCCTGACGCCAAGCCGGTCCGACAGAAGCTTCATCTGGTTAATCCTCAGAAAGAAACAACTATTAATCATGAAGTAGAGAAACTTCTCAAAGTCGGTTTCATCTACCCCATTCAGTTGACTCAACGGGTGTCAAATCTTGTTCCAATCAACAAAAAGTAGGGAATGATTCACATATGTATGGACCTCCATGATTTGAACAAGGCCTATCCAAAGGATAATTTCCCCACCCTGTTCATTGACCAAATTGTCGATGAATGTGCAGGCTACGAGGTTTTTTCTTTCATGGATGGTTTTTCAGGATACAATCAGATACAAATTAAGCCCAAAGACCAGCATAAAACAACTATTATCTATCCATGGGGTACATTTTCTTATCGGAAGATACCTTTTGGCCTGAAGAATGTTGGAGCCACTTTTCAGTGGGCCATGTCTTTTTCTTTCCACAACCTAAGACACATAGTCGAGGCTTATCTCAATGATTTAGCATCACAATCTCGTAAGAGAGATGATCATCCCACGCACCTCCGAATAATATTTGAGCGATGTCGCTACTATCGAATTCACTTGAATACAAACAAGTGTAGTTTCTTTGTGATGTCAAGTCATCTACTAGGTTTAATAGTTTTGAAAATAGGGATCATGGTCGATCCTCTGAATATTGAGGAAATAGTTCAGTCACCTCCCCTGTGCACAGTCCCTCAGCTTCAAAGATTACAGGGTAAAGTGAACTTTATTCAGCATTTTATCTCAAACTATGTCAAGATCATTAAAGGGTTCATGCATTTACTGAAGAAGGGAGTCCCTTTCCATTAGGATGAAGCCACTCAACACTCTTTCAGAGTGTTTAAACACACCCTCACGTCTTCCCCTCTGCTCCTGCCTCACAATTATAATAAATATTTCTTATTGTACTTGGTTTTTGTAGAGCCAACCATCGGTACGATATTGGTTCAAGAGGATGATCTTCTTGAAGAGGATGTGAATTATTACCTGAGTCGAGGCCTGGTTGGACCAGAAATCAATTAGTCCCATGTTTAGAATCTTGTGTTGGCAACATTGCATGTTGTCCAACGGTTCCATCATTATATTCTTCTTTGTAAGGCCACCATCTTTGTCATTGTGAATCCATTTCAATATGTGTTGAAACGATGCATCATCGATGGAAATATCGGTATATGGATCATCATCCTCCAGGAATTTGACTTGGATTTTGTTTCCACAAAATCCAAAAAGTAACTGGTCTTTTGGGAACTTATCTCAGAACTTCTGGTCGAATCAGGTGATGTTATGCCCGAAGAATCACCGATTAAAGGATATATTTTTACGATTTCATCTTCATACCTCTGGTATGGAGATATTAGTCTATCTCTAGACTTTGAAGTACCCCACCTCTTCTTCTCACAATGAGCATCGACGTATACGCCATCAAGCAAAAAACTATCTCATACTTGATGACACTTTGTATTATCGAGGTGTAGATTGCATCCTTTGTCGGTGCCTCATTCATGAAGAAGAGGAACTCATTCTTAAAGACTTCCACACTAGAGCATGTGGTGGCCATTTTTCTAGGTTGGAAACAACCCAAAAGATTCTATGAATAGGTTACTTTTAGCTGAGGTTGATCAAATATTGTGTTGAATCGGTCAAGAAGTCCATGTCAGATCTTCTCTCAAAAGATGAGATCACACCTCGCTCCCATGTTTCTCGTCATTATAGTTGGTCCCTTCACCAAATGGGTGATTTATTTTACTACATTCCACCTAGCTTCAGCCAGGAGGCATCATTATATCATCGTAGTGGTAGACTACTTCACAAAGTGGGTCGAGGCTATGCCAACATTCAAAAATGATGGTAAAACAACAACTCTTTTTATGTTCAATCAGATAATAGCAAGGTTTGGCATCCTGAAGGATATTTTCAGTGACCATGACAGCCACTTTCAGAACAAAATGATGTCTGAGTTAACATCAAATATTGGGTTGAGGAAAGAGAATTCATCACCCTACTACCCACAAGAGAATGGTCAGGTGAAAGCTGTGAATAAGTCCCTCAAGATGATTCTGCAGCGAACGATCAATTCTACCAAGTCAAATTGGCATTTAATGTTGTACTCGACATTGTTGGCCTACCTAATGTCTATAAATATTGCCACTAGTTTCTCACCTTTTAAACTTGTTTATGGGTTGGAAGTGGTCTTTCCAATAGAGTGCCAGATCCCATCTCTAAAGTTGGCAGTATAGTTATTGTCAGACACTTCACCACTTGAGGAATGCTTATTATATATCAAGTAGCTTGATGAGTAGTGACATGATGCATCCTTGGATAATGAGGCTCACAAGAAAAGAGTCAAGTGTCAGTATGATTGGTCTGTTCATCCTCGGATTTTCTCTGAAGGACCTTGTCCTAGTCTACGACCAATATAAGGATCCCCTGGGGGAAGGAAAGTTCAAACCCATGTGGTTCGTACATTTCATCATGAAGAAGGTACTAAAGAAGGTCGCTTATTATCTGGTTGACTTTGAGGGAAAATTTTTAGTGGAGCCTAGAAAAGGGTTCTACCTCAAGAAGTATTAATTGTAGGTGGGTCGCCTTGGGTGACTTCTTGTACATATGTATATTTTTTATACAATTAGTTTCTTTTTTCATTTTTTTTATGGACATGTCATTATTTATGTCATATTTTTCACTGTGGAAGATGTCAAGTGAATCAGAGATGTTTTTTGGGTTCACGGATGGTGCTAGTTGACACACTCAAAGGCTTGCTTCCACAACTTGGGTGATTTTCATGCCTCAAGGCCAATTGCTATCTTCTGGAGGTATATGTTTAGGTGACACCACAAACAATGTCACCGAGTATAGCACAATGATATAATTGCTTCATGACACTTTGTCACATGGTATCTTTCACCTTCAAGTCTACTTAGATTCACATTTGGTTGTGTCCCATTTAAATGGGGTTTAATGCATTTATGATCCTACTCTAAACTGAAAATTCCTTAGGGTGTGTCTCTTAGAAAATTTCTTTGATTACATTACGTAAATCAATATTCCTAGGAGATTATATAAAATGACAAATACTCTAGCTAATCAAGTAATAAATTGGCATATTGCACACACATAAAAATAAGCACACACATACACATGTAAATACATTTGTAAAAAAATGTTATCCAGAAGACATAAAAGATGTAAATACACACATATATATATCAAAAGTCTCAGAGTACATAAGTGGGCACGAACGCCTCAAAAAATGATATGTCCAATACACATCATGGGGCTTATGCCCTCAAAAATATACAAAGAGTGCCCTCGGCACGTAATTGATCTACCCTATCTAATCATGGGGCTTATTGGCCTTGCCATAGTGAAAAACAATGTTTTCCAAACACTAGAAGAGATGGACCGAGATTCATGGAAACCCAACTATGTGAGGTTGCATCGATTGCGAGAGATCCTCGATCTCATCCATGGGGACTGCACAAGTGAGTGCAGTGAGGTTCTGGTCCACCCGTCTCAAAACTCTCTCAGCCTCTCTGGCTAGAGGTTCCTCTGCTATTGTTGTTGTTGGTCTGGCGGCTGCAGATGGAACTGCCTCTGGTCGAGGACACCACTTGGTCCTCGAGAAGTCTTCTGGATGCACTGGTCCCACATCTATACATAAATAGATACATAGTTTTTCAGATACTCTAATTCACAATAAAATGATATATATACAAATAAACTAAAAATTAAATAAAATTAAAAAACAAATGTACCTATCTCTCTGCGCTCTCCTACAAGAGGTATGGGCATGTATGGATCTCTGGAGAAGTTGATTCTGGCATAGGGGTAGTCCTCTATAGCTAGAATCTTTCATGCCCACAAGTCAAAAAAGGTATCATTGAAGGCCTATATGGTCCTCCCTCCCCCCTGTCATGGCAGCAATGACGCCCACCTGCACACTACTAGGAAGGAGGCCACATTCCCTTGCATTGTCTCTTGCGAACTCATGTTGGGTACCCTCTTGAAGAAGAATGAGCACAAAATGGTATTGAACCCAAAGTTTTTGTTACTCCATCCACGACACTTTGTAATTTGTCTCTTCATGCAGTCAAGCATGGTCATGCTCCAATCGAACACTCATGCATTTAATCATTGCACTGCACAATAAATGTGTGCCCCAGAGGCCTGATGTAAGGCCACGGATCCAGTGATCCACCCAATGATTAAAAATATCACTTTCATTGATAAGTTGGTGATCTTGTAGATTGGAATCTGAGAACCTACCTTCTCAGTGTCAGCCTCACACTATAGTCTGATCAACTCAGCAATGTTGTGAGGCCCAGGGGGGAGAATAAAGAAAGTTGATTGCTTCTCCCCTCATCGAGAGGCTATTCATAAAGAAAATGTCCTTATTCATTGGATTCAATGACTTCCCCTTGATCATAAATGCCTCCGTGTCAAAGTGCCAATAGTCTACCAAGGCATTTAGCAGCCTAGGTTGTGCCCTCATGAGTGGGCACCGAAAGAACTTCCACAACCCGCATTGTTTCAATGTGGTGACAGTAGTAGGGTCTTCTTCGACCAAAATATCAATGTCTTTGTTCTCCCTCTCTCTCTCCAGTGGACATACATCCTGTCAAATGACAAGTGAAAAGGGGAGTTAACTCTTGTATTTTCATTTTTTCCATGTTCTTGAGGGTGTACGTGGGTTGTCTTATACATAGTCGCATATGCACGTGGGAAGATTGTTTTCTTCCTGTGGGCATATGCGGACTGTCCTTGGACATCCCCTGTACATGTAAGGATGCCCTTTTTTATGAGGGAGAACCCCCCAAAAAACTAAAAGAAATGCAGAAAGGAAGTATGGAAATGCAAGAGGGATTAGTTTGTACTTACTTGGTCCAAGCGGAAGTTCGTTTCATCCTTTGAAGCTCCCAGAATCAACTCTTTTGGCAAGTGGGTCTTTTTATATTTTTGGTTAATTATCAATTTGCAATGGTGAAAATGAGTTGTCAACTTCTATTTATAGACTTTTTTGGCCTTTTTTCCACTTTTTTGGCCTTTTTTGCCACTTTTTTGAAACATTTTTTCATTTTTTCTGGATTGAGAGTCATTTAGTGTGGTTCTTGAGTTTCTCATTAGATGTTATGATACACTTCACTTTTTGTTTGAAAAACGTTTTGGGAGATGGGTCACTTTTAAAGGTGCTTTGGTAAAAGTCATTTTTCCAACATTTTGCATTTAAGTTAGGATTCCACCTCCACTTTTTTCATCTCGTTGTCTTTTTCACTTTTCCATAGGGTCGATCCCACCAAACTGTGACACAGAACTGTCATTGTTGTTTTATAAGTGTTGTGGTGAGGTGGTAGAGCCTACCTTTACATGGATGCCCTAGGTAGATCCTGGTTGCATTTTTGGCACCCATGCCATCGTTAATGAATTTAGGCTCGAGAAGCCTTGTTAGTCCTGTCATGATTATGAGATTGAGCCTCATACACCTTATGTGTCACTGCTTTTGGCCTCACCCTCAGGACTCCCAAAAAAAGAGTCTTCTTTTAATCCCTTTTCAAACTCTTTAAAAATGAAAAGATTGTCGAGTGATCTTGTTGTCCTTCACGCTCGCCAAACTAAAATTTGAAGGCACATCTATCCGACAACAGTTTACCCATTTTTTGGTCTAGATGGTTAATTTTATGAACAAAGGTATACACTAGGGACTTTGTTTCGCTAGAAGAGTATCCTCAGGTATAAGTGTAACCCTTTTTCGGGCCAGAGGGACTAAATTTACGAAAGAGGAACCCCCACGGAGTCCATAGTTAAGCACTTTTCAGACTCCCTAAAATTGAAAAGATTGTCAAGTGACCTTTTTCCTTCACACTCGTTAAACTGTTCCAGAATAACGTCCCCTATGGATTCCATAGTTAATCTCTTTTCAGACTCCTTAAAATTGAAAATATTGTCGAGTGACCTTCTTTCACACTCGTTAAATTGGTTCAGAAAAACATCTATTGGCATGAGTTTACCCCTTTTCTGGCCTGTATATTAAGTAGGAAAAAGGTACACCTCAGGAGATTCGTCTCACTGGGAGAGTTATCGTAAGTAGATTTTATACTTTTTCGGGCTAAGGAGACTAAATCTAGAAAAAGGTTGTGAGTCCATAGTTAAGCTCTTTTCATACTCCTTAAAATTGAAAAGATTGTCGAGTGATCTTATCTTTGTCACACTCATTAAAATGGTTTTCAATAGATGTCTTTTTGGTGCTATTTTACCCCTTTTTCAAACTGACTAGACTACCTTCGAAAAAGGTACCCCGGTGGAGTCTTCTTTTATGGTTTTTCAGACTCTCTAAACATGAAAAAACTATTAATCTTACCTTCTCTGGGCTCGTGAAAAAATATTGAAGGGGGTTTCATTGTGTCTTGCTAATCGCATTTGCATCTTTGCGTATTTGGCATAATTTTGGCTCCATGTTTCTCTCAACTAAACCTTTGAAGCATGCCTTATACGCAAGCCTTGTAGCACTTTTCCTCTACGACCTGACACCTTGACCCATGTAAGAATTTTCCCCGAGTGTCCTTTCCTTGCACATGTCCCCTTGCTATGAGCATTAGTATGTTCTTTGCACTTGGAAATAGTATGCTTTCGACACTTGTTCCTCCTTTGTAACATATCATTCTTTTATTCTTTTTCAATCTCTTTAAAAATATTGAAAAAGACAAAAAAATAAAAAATACCCCAAAAAGAGGATGGGAAATTTATTTTATTTTTATGGCAGCACAATGAGTCACGCTTGGAAAAAGCACATCCTTCCGTTTGTTTGTCAAGAATTTGGATTTAATATGACCTTAGGAAGTTTTTCTCTCTACATAGAGTTGTGTCCCCCTTCATTTGGTTATTCTTCCAAACACACGAAGAGTTTTGTGTTGCCTCCTGCATCGTGAACTTATGTCAATGTCATGTTGCCTGAGTCTGATCATCTATTGTGTTATTTTCCAAGGTAAGTTTTACCCAACCTGAGTCATCCTTTTTGCAGCTTGTCTCTTGACCTCATGCCTGACGAGTCCCAAAGTCCAATCAAGTCCTTGTTCGAAATCAATGAAGTTCTATGCCTGATCAACAAAATCCTCTTGTTTGTTCCCCAACGAGCCTTCAAAGACCTCTAGGTAGTGAATTTGTACACTCAAATTACACTCATACCCAAGTTTTTATGATCTTGAATTTGTTGCTTGAGCTCTGAAGGCCTCATCTACAACCATCAGGCATCATTGACTTCTTGAAGATGGATACTATACATGTATATCTTTGATTTTGAGTTGTAGATTTGTTTTGTATTGCTCGCGGCTACACTTTATATAGTTATATGACATGGATTTGTAATGTATTTGATTGGAAGCCATGATTTATTTCATCCTGTGCATGGGTATGCCCACCTCGGTGAGACAATTGTTATTTTTGCAGATGGCACCTCTCGAACTCTAGTCCTGGGCTCACTCGCTTCATATATTGGTAAATATTTTGTAATGTATTTCGACCATCAGATTCTCTTCTGACCTCACACATTATGGGGAATCTTTTATAACCCTAAATTTCACCATACATGCCTACCTGGCATCAGGCCCTCTTACTTTCTATTTTTTCCAAGCCATCAGTGAGCAACTCTTCTTAAAAACCCTACTTTTTAAGATGTACATTCCCTACACCACTACTGGATGCATACACATGCTTTTTTCACCACTACATATTGCGTATGTACTCTAGTTGCACCATTATAACCTGCGTATACCCACAATAGTTGCAAAAAATAGAAAGTTGCAAGGAATTTGTTGAGATTACGAGCGATTGGGTAGTCTTCCAACTGTCCCACCACCTATAGCCCGTCACCCAACTGAATAACCATCCTTTTCTCATATACAATGAGGTGTTGGGGTCTCATTCCAAGGCCAAGCATAATAAAAGTGAAAATCTACCTGTTTCACATCCCCTCCTTGCCCCAAATAATTGTAGCCACCTTGTGAGATTTGCATCATAATTTCCCATTCTTTACTTTTTCCTCCATTGTAATCCTATGCAATTTCCATAGAAGAAGTGTGATAGGAGAAAGATACGTGGAAGCGCAGTTGGATCTTGGTGAAGAGGATCCCAGACTAGGTTAATGGAGCAATCGTCGACCTTTGTTTTAAGTAAACATTGTGATATAAATAAAAGGAATATTGTTTCTATCCCGAAATATGATGTGTTCAATATTTTTATTCGATTAATTTCTTATACTAACATCTAACCCATGATTTATATACGAGATACATGTTTGTAGTTTCATGTTTATTTGTGTTTCACGTTTATCTGTTTGTGAATGCAGCACAACCTTGGGAGGAGGCTTGTAGTCAATGGAGCTATGAGACGTGAGAGGATAGACACTGGACATGAAGTAAAAGGTAAAGTTACCTGATCTTTTCACTTTGTATTTCATGTATGACTGTGGGGTGTATTCGGGGTAGTTAGAAAAGTAGGAGACTTTTAGATGGTTAGATCTGCCTACATGTTGAACCCTAGTGTATTCCATAGGGGGGTTTTCCCTCTATAAAAGGTATGGGACAAACTCAAAAGTATCTATGAAGGTGATCCCAAAGTTAAGTAGGTCAAGCTTCAACAACATAGAGAAGAATTTGAAAATTTGAAGATGGATGAAAAGGAAGATACTGCAACCTATTTTCTTAGAGTTGATGAAGTTGTTAATGCTATCAGAGGATTAGGTGAAGAGATCAATGAATCCTTGGTTGTACAAAAGGTGTTGAGATCACTTCTCTTGAATTATGATGCTAAGGTCTCCTCCATTGAATAAACTAGGGACTAGAACAAAATGACAATGGATGAATTACATGAGTCTCTTATAGAATATGAAATGAGAGCAGGTACAGAAAGTGACCAGCCAAACAATGAAACATCCTTTAAATCTATAAATAAGACAAAATACAAGGATAATGACCTTGAAGAAGAAATAGAAAATTTCATAAGAAGGCTCTAGAATGGAACTAGAAGATACAAAGGTAAGTCTCCTCTCAAATGCTTTAACTGTGGTAGAATAAGACATATTGCTGAAAAATGCTACTATAAAAAAATAATTCTCAACAATAAAAAAAGCTTCTACTCCAAGGATGATGACATCTCCTCAGATGAGAGTGATGAAGAAGATAATTATGGAGGAGAAGTCCTCTTCATAACCCAAGAAACCTAGGATGATGATCATAAGAGTTCTAAACAGGGATGATTTTAGGGGCTAAATTTCGCTCATGGGGTAATTTTCCATGGTTTTTCCAAAAATGAGATTCGTTATTTTAAAAATGATTTGCCTAAATTCTATAGGATAAAATTATTTTACAGTAAAAATCGCCAAAAATTTATAAAAACTATATAAAATCCTTAGAAATTTGAATATTTTTACAAAAATATCGCCAATCATTTATAGTTGGCATGTGAAGGATTAGTAAGATTCGTCAAGGTTTCTACATTTTAAAACAAATTTTCATCTTAAAATCATCCCTGGTTCTAAAGAAGAAGAAATCATTTATGAAGAAGATTCAGAAGAAGAAACCAACATTGATTCCTTTTGGGGATACAAAGACAATGTAGAGAGTGAATAAGAAGATGAGAATCTTGAAAAGTTGAAGCATGTTGAAACTGAAAATAGAAATCTTAGAAACACAAACATAATACTAAAAGGTGAATTGAGTATTTTTTAAGAAGAGAATTACAAGATTGAAAATACCATTCATAGCTTGAAGGAACAATTATAAGAGTATGAGAAATTGAATGGAAAATTGGATCACACAAAAGGGGAGCTACTATTGACAATAGAAAAGTTGAAGAAGTTCGAAAAAAGAACTGAAAAATTAGATGAGATCCTTAGCATTCAAAGATCTCCAAAAGACAAGACAAGACTAGGATACAATGATAGTTTGAAGAAAACAAAACAAGAGAAGGAAGATGAAAATGATGAAACCAACACTCTAGAGAAAGTTGAACAACAAGATAGAAGACTAGAATTCAGAAAGGAATGAGACATCAAGAATATCCTCTCCCATCAGGTATGAAAGAAATCATTATGAAGGAAACTATAGAAGAATAGATCGTGAACCCAGATGGACCACACCACAAAGAATATCACTTACTCCCAGGTATCAAAATTTCTTTCTTGGACATTGTTATACTTGTGGAAATTTTGGACATAGGGAAATCAATTCTAGAATAAATGAAAGGAATAACTACGCAAGCTACATGAATGGTTCATATAGTAGATATGGAAATATTCATATACCTACCAATAGATATTATAATCCATTTGACCCATTAATGCATCAAAAATTTTTATGCTACAAGTGTAATAATATTGGTCACAAAGCACGAGATTGCAGAGAGATGAAGGAAGATAACCCTATGTCAAATGTCCCTATACCAACTACAACATGGAAAAGGAAAGAAATTCCACACAATGAAAATTGTCGAATAGAATTGGTCACTAAAGAATTAAAAGAAGAAGATGAATGGTTCATAGATAGTGGGTGCTCATCTCATATGGCTAGAGATCAAAGAAAAATTTTCATCTTGAAGAAAAAGGGTGGAAATGTTTCATTTGGAGATGACTCATCTACCAAAATACTTGGAAAGTGAACTATAAATCTTGGAAGTGAAAATGTAATAGTAGGAAAAGTCCTATTGGTTGAATATCGGAAGCATAATCTCCTCAATGTCAGCAAAATATGTGATCAAGGATACACTCTTACATTGACTCCTGAAAAGGAAAATCGGAGAAAAGAACTCAGGAAGATTGGTTGCAACTACAACAAGAAGACTAAAAAACATATACATCCTAGCCATGAAGAAGAGGGGGTAGATAGAATCTACACAAAAGGATTCCAAGGAAGAAAAATTCCAAAGACCAAAAATAAAGATGAAGTATTATTGAGTCCACATGTTCAGGGGGAGAAACCCCAAAGAATAAGGTCACCTTGTGACATTGAACTCAAGGGGAGCAGCCCCACCCTTTTCCATTGATGTCAAAGGGGCAGATAAATTGGGATAATGATGATAGGGGGAGCATGAGTGTTGCCATCAATTACAAAGGGGGATATTGTTGGAAGATTGGTTGTTGTCATTGATGTCAACCCTAGCCATTGGATTTTAGAACCCACAGTTGATCAAAGTATATAGACATGAAGGAAATTACACATGAATATACAACACCCATGGAAGGATAGTATAATTCATGTAATTTCCGGTGGTATGTGGCACGTCACGTGGATCCTTACAATTGAGGAGAAATGAATTTTTGAAGATGACAATGTGAATTGAAGCAAAAACTACATGTTGGCCTTAATGTTAAAGGGAAGTGGCATAAAGGGTATAAATACATCTCATTATACATTCATTTTTTAACACACACAAGATTATTAATGAACAAGGAGATATAAGTTGAATTTATGAGGAAATCTTAAGTAAAGAAGGCCGAATTTCAAGGGAAGATGAAGTCTTTTGGTGATGTGTTCTAAGGTATGTTATTTACAGGTGATGTTACCATTTTCTCTATAACTTTGTTTCTAGAATGACTCAGAGGGTGAAATTTGGAGGATATTGAGAAGACATGTCTAGGTACATGTGGTAAATGTTTCATCTTTTTATTCACTATAATTTTGGAGATACACTCTATGGAAGATAGAGTTTTTTACTAGTCCTGAAGCTAGTCATAAATAGGTGTTTTGGGTAAAAAAGTCATAATGTCTTCATAGGGAATCCAAATGAAGTGGGACCAATTGAATTGGAAAGAATACATGCCATAGATTCCTTTTTATGAATTTCAAAATCAGATGTTAAATATTAATCGTGGGGCATTCTGTACAAGTTCACTCTCCTAAATAAACTAGAACTGAATAAGGTTTACCATTTTATCTATAACTCGTTTTCTAGGAGTATTCAAGGAGTGAAAATTGGAGGAGTTTCAAAGAATAAATGGAGCAATATTATCTACAAGATCAGAGTATTCCAGGAAGTGAAGAATTGCATAAGTTTAAGAATTCTTGGGAAGAATTATCAAGTTCTATGTGATGGTTGGTTGATGGTGATAATTTAATGTAAAGTTTTAGTATATCTCATATATTCATGAATGGAAGGAAGGGGCAAGGATGGAGAGGTCAACCCTCTCTTGATATCGAAGGATTGTATATTTATTTTGGAAGTTTATCCCTCCCTTTATATTTGGAATCTGTAGCTACCTTTGGAATTCATTACTTCCTTTGAACAATAATACATGATTACTTCTTATATATTGTGCATGGTGTATTGGTGTATCTCTTATACTATTATTCATTTTTCATTGGATAGTCTTCATTGTTGATTGGATATAAAATGAATAAACGTTATGATTGAAGTACAAGTCCAAAAATACTAATTTCTCTAAATACTTATTCAACCCCCTCTCAGTATTTCCAACAAATGTAACTACAATATTATGGTGTATCTCTTCCTAGTTAGCAATTTCTCTGTGTTGTTCTTGTTTTATGTACTAGTTCTTTGGAATTCCTTCTAGTGTGTGAATAAAATGGTGTGGTCATTATTTTGTGGTACTAATATCCATTGAACTATGCACTTTTATACATGTTATTTCGGTTGTCCAAATCCATCATATTTCTCCTCATATCTATGCTCTTTCTCTGCACCAAATCTGATGCGCAGTAACCTTTTGCATTGAAACCAATTGTTGATATTTTCCTTGTGTGTAGCCCACCATATTGCAGGTGTAGATTTTAAAGAAATATCTAATGCTTGTAATATTTGGTTTTCCATAACCTCTACCTCAACTTTCATTAAAAATCCTTCTAAATTGTTCAAACCATAGAAAATAGGAGGTTCTCTTACCTCTGTACCAACCCATCTCAGCGCGCGCATCATTCTGGCACAGATCTTGATAGATAATTCATGCAGTTTTTGTTGCCATTTTTCCAGTCTTATGTCAGATTCTGAAGAACAAGAACAAATACTCCTCTAACTGAGCAATCCATCTGCATTTGGGTTGATATAATAATATTTGTGCATGTAGTTATATATAGTTTATTCACATATTATGTAAGAATATTGTCTGTCACGTGTTATACATGCCTTCCTCTTTCTGAGGGATATAATGGTGCAATAACTCTGTATTCTCCATATTCAAAGATCATCTTTATTATCTTCAAGTTTATAATAGATTGGTTATCAAAATCCCAATACATGCCCAACAAAGATGGATATGGTGAATTATTGTCTACTATGTCAATGACTTCAAAGTCTTCCATGGTGCACAAACCATATAGATCTATTCAACCTAGTAGTTGGCACTACTCTGTACTAATTTGCTAACTTCAGCTGAATAGGCGAATACCCTAGTTGAGGTTCTCCCATAGCTTCCCAAGTCTTCTTTGGCAGAACATTGACTTCAAATCCTAATTCTAGTATAATATCCTCGATATTGAAATATCCTATGTTGGAATTCAATCTGAATTCCATGTAGGTTCTTCTCTTCTTACGGGCCTGATTTACTCTTTTTACCCCTTTCTCCATATGATTACACTTTTATAACAAATTCTGCAGTACTTGTAAGTAATTTTTATCATTCAACAGTTTGACATAGGCTCCCAATTTTTTTTTTAAGTTACTTACTTGTTCTAAAGACTACTCTTGATTGGTCTGATCAGATAATGAAGGCATTTCATACACTAGTATCTCATCTATTGGCTTAGTTCCTTAAGTGGACGCAATATTTTCTTTCATAATCTCATGTCTATCTTCTTTGAATATCTCTTTCTCTTTGCATGCATCAAAATTTTGTTTAGGTGTTGTATTCTACTTGACCCACTGGCACTAGTCCTGATCCTTCTTGGCTACATATTCTCGTGTCTTAGCTCCACCTCTAGTTTCTATGTTAATATTCTTCCCATCCTCTTCTATGTTTTCCACCCCGATCCATTGCACATTATGATTAGTCTAGTTCCTTTTTTCCTATATATTTATCAAAAGTATTGGAAATACTTTTGTTTCATGGTTTGTTGTGAGACAATACACACAAGTCAAAAGTGGTTGTGGGAAGTCTCTTGCATAGTGCCATGGTTTATGATAGTTATGAAAAACAACTAGTCATTGACCTCCTCCAAATCCTCTTCATCCACGACCTCCTCCTCTGAAGCCTCTTCTATTTTTTTGATTATATTTGTTTTGTTGGCTATATTAGGGTCCTTGATTACACTAAGGCTTTGGGTTATTGTACTGTGGTGGTGTTTCCCACTGTTGTGCAGGATTATACTATTGTTTCCCTTGAAACTGTTGTGCATTATATTGTGGTTGATATGTAAACTATTGCATGGGATTATATTGTGCTTGATTCCTAGTATTATACTATGGTTGTTGTGAGGTTGTCCTATTACATGTTCATCTGACACCATGTATGTATCTGCAATCCATTCTTTCATCAACTCCAAGGTTCTACAGTCCTTGTATTTGTGTCCATCTGACTTACAAAAGTTATAAAATGTGCTCTTCGGTATTTTTTGGTACTTTTTCATTAGGGAGAAATGATAGGGATCATGCCCATGTGTTTTGAAAATATCACACCATGGTCCTCCTGAATCTAAAGGGTTTGGAATACCCACTCTAATGTATTGTGCAAATAATGAACACTCATTCTTGTGGTGACCTTTTGTCCTACACATTGTACACAAAACATCTTCTATTTTCTCCTTTCCTTTGTTCTGATTCAACTAGAATGTTAAGTTCTTCAAATATTTCTTCATCTCTTCCATAGTTGGATCCGTATGCTTGTACTAGTTTTCCTCTAGTTGTAAGGTTGCCTATAGATCCTTAGCCTGACTTTGGAATTTCTATTGTCTCAAAGGATACTTCAAGTGTGGAAACTGAGAATTAACAAACAAATGTCTATGTTGTGTATTAGTAATAGTGTACTTTAACTTACCTTTTATCCTCTTGAACTTCTGGTCCACTTCCGAAAATGATTCTCCTGGTTTCTACTTAATCTCTATCATGTCATTCATAAACTAGTGTTCTGAGCTTGGTTTCTGAAATTCATTGATTAATTGCCTCTTCACATATGCTATAGTTGTAGGTATTCCCGTTGGATTAATTGTTGAGAGACCCATGTACCAGTCGAATGTGCGATCTCTAAATGTGATTTTCAACTACACAACCTTTGTATCCTCATATGTAATTTGCTATGTTTCTCATATCTTCTCATAGATGAACAATTTTTTTTTAGGATCATCTGACCCATCCCTTGAGAACTCTGGTAACCTGATAGTCAAATCTTGTCCTGCCATTGTGAAATTTGTTGAGCTACCACCTCCACATGGTGTAGATACTTGACTGGTACTTTTTGAACTTACATTTATGCTTGATTTTCTATTGGACCCACGTCTTGTAAAAATTCTTCTGCCACTAATCACCTACTGGTTAACCACTTTTTCTTCTTCGGATGTCTTAGTCACACATAGGTTTTTTTTTTCCACACTAACTCAGATATAGAATGGAGATTCATATTTTGTGTCGAACGGATGACCTCTGGTTTTCCTCTCATATGTTTTGCACAAGATATCCTCAATCTTCCCTATGGCGCAGAGATCCTCTACCTCTTCCTCATCGTTGTCCAAGCCCTTTTGCTCTGCTACAACCCTCTTCTTTTTATTCATCTTATACTGGTAGGGTCACCAATTGCATTTCACACCTGTGTTCCTTATGATTTTTCTAGTATATTCATCATCCATCATGACGGGGTCGATTGCCTCCTTCTGGCTACTCTCTAGAGCCTTCTCTATCCTCAAATATTCCTTGGTGTTTCCTCCAACTCCCTCATGTGTATAGAGTGATCTAGTTGTCTGATTCCATGCTCATCACACATTTATCATGTAACAATATTGATCCAGGTTGATATCGATGGCCACCCACCTTTTCCAACTTGTTCAAAACAGTTTTCTGGTAATTTTGGCAATTTACTATTTTTAGCAGTTTTAACTTCAGGGGCCATTATGAGGACCTAAATGAAGGTTTTTTAGGATCGAGCTTCTCAATGATGGACAAAATAATGATTGAGCCCCCAAAACAAATCTCCTCAATGATAAATTTCCAATGGGATATCATATGCTTAAAACGAAGATCGTATGCAAACATTATGACCCTGGGAAGTTGATGTACTAACTTACCCAGACGGGGACCACATGAATTTTGGCGCTTCATCTCCTAGGGTAAGGTTTTTGGATTTATATGGTTTTTGGAATTATTTTTTATTGTAAAAATGCCTTCAAAGCCTCACTGTAATCATCTTCTTGCGAATGAGTGCATCTGTCATATCTCTTCTTAGAGATAAGTCGCCACCATTCCAACAAGCTTCTTTCCACTACATTTTACAGTTTCATCTTATTTCCTTATTGAATAGAAAACCAGTTTTATTGTATCTATGTTATTTTGTGTCAAGAACCTATTAATAAACTGTATTCATTTTTTTCTGTGCATAAAAACTGGATCAGTGGTATCAGAGAGGTCTGCTCATTGTCGTCTTAATGCATGTCCCCAATGAGGTTAGAGTACAAAGAGTTGGGTCACGAGCTTGTTTCTCTTGAGGAAAAAATATATCGCATGCCCAAGAAACCTCTCATGGCAGGAGAAAATAAATATGAGAGACAAGAGATCCTTTCAAATGGTTTATTGAGGAAGCCCTCATGCAACAAAGGAATGAGATGATGGATAGTTTCACACAAATCCTTCGACGGCTACCAACTGGTGATGCATCTTCTTTGAGCGGAGGATCCGCCCCCTTGAAGGTACAAATAAACTTTGATATTCCTATATTTGAAGGTCAGATAGACGTAGATGTTGTAGACAAGTGGTTGAATCTACTAGAAGGTTATTTCTATCCATAACTTTTCGAGTAGAGACAAGATTACTTTTACGCTCCTCAAAGTCGTTCCCCATGTCAAAGATTGGTGGGAAAATTTCTGTGAGAAAAAGGAAATAGAGGAACCCTCATTATTTACAGTCATGGCCACCTGAGAATCCTTCAGGGATGCTATTAAGGAACAACACTACCCTGTCAAAAGTTATGATGACTTGTATACCAAATGGACTAGACTGCGGCAAGAAAGAGACCAAGAAATGCCATATTTCACAAATATATTTCATACCTTGCACAACAATATGGGTATCAAAGATTCAGATCAACATCTAGTGCTCACGTATCATGGTGCTCTACATAGATACATCCAAAAAAAAATGGAATTTCTGGACATCTCATCCTTGGGTGCGGCCTACCGATATGCCGTCAAAATCGAGTAGAAGCTCAAACAAAATACACAAGAATTTGGGCCTGGGAACCCCACACAACAAAAAAAAGGAAAGGGTGGCCCCAACGCATAGAACAAAGGACAAAGAAAATATGGATAGTATTAGGACAACCAGTCCAATCCACAAGCAAAGAAGGACACTGAAAAGACAAAGAAAGATATCGGGAAGTGGTGTGACCTCCATAAGAGCCCTTGGGATAAAACTATTGACTATCGCTCAAATAAGTCACTGGTAGCCAAAGTGAAAGAATATGAATCATATATGGGTTCATACTCTGAGACATAATCAGAAAGGAGAATATGGATCATTGATGCAGAACCCAATGCCACCATTTCTACCACCAAGCTCCAACCTGGTGAACCAAATGAGCCAGAAGGAGGAGGATGCCTCTTCCATTCATAGATGTGGGTAAAAGTCACCCCACTACACTTCATCATTGATAGTGATAGCCAAAAGAACCTCATATCAGTATATTTCATCAAGTGACTGGCCCTACCGACAACGTCGCACCCACAACCCTACACCATTGGATGGCTCCTCCAAGGAAGCGATATTCGCGTCAACCAACAGTGTCAATTGTCATACGACATCAAGCCCTTCAAAGATGAGGTATTGTGTGATGTTTCTCCTCTCGAAGTTTGTGATGTTCTTTTGGGCCAACTTTATTTATGTAAACATCATGTTGTATATGATTCTAGGCCTCGTAGTGTTATTATTACTTTGAACAGGAAATTGTACAGGATACCTGAGGCAGTCCCACCTAGTTCTATTTCCTTGATCTCTGCTAAGAAATATAGGAAGCTCACCTCTCATATGGGGAAGTTTTTCTTCTTCGTGATTCGCTCTCAGAATAAGTGAAAGATAACAGCCACACACAGGGTCTCTGTGGCCAACCTCTCCACATAGTAGAAGCAAGTAGATAAGGTCATCGAAGAATGCTTAGATATCTTCTCCTCACTTACCGGGGTAGCTCTGCACTTCCAGGTTAAGCACCCCATAGATATGACCCCTGGTGCATCGCTTCCCAATGGGCCAGTCTATCACCACTCTCTATTAGAGAATGAGGATATCAAGTGATAGATCTAAGAACTACTCCACAAGGGGCACATCCATCCCATCTCATCACCTTGTGAGAGCCTAATCATGCTGGTACAGAAGAAAGATTGAACCTGGCAACTCTGCATTGATTACCGGGCTTTGAATAAAATCATAGTTAGAAACCAATACCTGATTCCCCAAATCAATGACCTCTTTGATCAACTCGCGGGGCCCAAATACTTTAGTAAGATTGATCTGAAGTTTGGCTACCACCAGGTCCCGATAGAGAAGACAGATGTATGGAAAAATTTCTTCAATTCAAAGGAAGGCCTTTTCGAATGGTTGGTCATGAGATTTGGTTTGAAAAATGATCAATCCAATTTCATGAGGATGATGGACAATATCCTATGACCATTCACCAATACTTTTCTAGTGGTGTATCTGGATGACATTCTCATTTACAACAAGAATTGGGCCAAACACTTGTATCCTATTCATCAAGTTTTTCACACCCTACAACAACACAAGCTATTTGCCAACCTGGGAAAATTCTCCTTTGGCATGGATAGGGTCCATTACCTGGGATACATAATTGATGATCATGGTGTACATGTGGATCCAGCCAAGATACAAGACATCCATGACTAGCCAGCCCCAACCACACTCACTGATCTTCAGAGCTTCTTGGGCCTTGCAAATTTCTACCACAGCTTCATGTTGGGATTCTCCCATATTGCATGGGCCCTCAACCAAATAACTAGGGGTGGTGGTAAGGAGAAATTTGTGTGGGGCCAGTCCCAACAAAAATCATTCAATGATTTGAAGCAGTGCTTGTACTCAGCCCCAGTACATTCACTACCATACCTACAACAACCCTTTGAGATCGAGATAGATTCTTCAGACTATGCAGTGGGCATCTTTCTCACTTGACACGGCCACTCCGTGGCCTATCATAGTGAGACACTATCATATGTTGTTTGTAAGTACCCTACTTACGAAAAAGAAATGTACTCCATTGTGCAAGCCTACCTCCAGTGGATAAATTACATTCTTGAGAAGGAGATAGTCATTCACATTGATCATAAGCCACTGCAGTTCATGCAGACACAAAGAAAATGCAGAATGATCGCCATAAAAAATTGTCAACATACTTGCAGCAATTCCACCTCAACAAAGTATAAAATAGGAAGCACCAACTGCATCACTAATTGCCTCAGCAGATCACCAGTTGCGGCACTCACCATGGTGCTAGAATTTTGTGGCCATGAGACCTCTGGATGGCCCCAAATCTATGAGATAGACCCAAACTTCACCACCACCTACCAAATGTTGGGTGAGAATGCAGTTGCCGATAATTTCCATCTTCAGGATGGGTTGTTTTGGCGTCTGGGCCATATCTATGTTTCATCAAGAGAGTGAGAGAAGATGATCTGAGAAGCCCACTACATTCGGGTGGCAGGACACTTCGGCGTCGAAAATATAGTGGTGACTCTACAGAAACATTTCTAATGGCCAAAACTTCGACTAGAGGTCAGCAAGTATATTAGGTCCTGCATTGCCTATGTTATTGCCAAGCCGAACCTTAAGAAACAGGGATTGTACACCCCTCTTCCTACTCATGAAAATCCATGGGAATACATCTCAATGGACTACATGTCAGGTCTCCCATCCACCAAGCGGGGAAACAATTGTGTTTTTGTGGTTGTTGATCGATTTTCAAAGATGGTGATTCTGGTTGCCTGCAAGAAGAACATCACAGCAGAGGCCACTATCAAGCTCTTCTTTGAACAAGTCTGGGTACATTTTGGAATCCCACAAGCCATTGTCTCATATCAGGACAGTCGATTTCTCATCACATTATGGTCAAGCCTCTGGTCACTGTTGGATACTAATCTCACCAAATCCACGACCTTCCACCCCTAGACAAATGGCCAAACCGAGGTCGTAAGTTGAATGATTTTTCATATCCTTCGCATGTATAATTAAAGGAATCCATGCACATGGGATGAGATCCTTCCTTGTGTCCAAAATAGCTACAACCGAGCCCTTCTTAGCTCAATTGACCACAACCCCTTTCAGGTGGGGTTGGGATTCCAACCATTGGGTCCCATAGATGTTGCACTTCCCCTTGCGGTCACCTCGACCAACTCATATCCTGCTCCAACTAAAATGACAGGGCCACCCAATTCATTGAGAGGATCCATCACATCCACCAATAGGTTCAGGATATCCTACAAAAGTCCAATCACAAGTACAAGCAATGCCATGATAAACATTGGGTGCCACAGAAGTTTCAGGTGGGAGACAAAGTTTGGTTGCACTTGCAGAAAGAGCACCTTACAAAACCCCATTGAAATATTCTCCCACTCCATTATGGGTCATACACCATTACCAAGGCCATGGGGGTTAATTCTTTTGAGCTCAACATTCCTCCTTTCCTTAGCCTGCACCTAGTGATCAACATGGATCTCCTTCTCCCTTATTTCCCACCATTATTGGAGACATCAAACGTAGCAGAACAGTTGACACCAACAGAGCTCAAACCTGACTACATACAATATGCATCTAGTGATCATATCATGGACACATAGATCAAGGGCACTTGATAGCAAAGGATCTATCTTTGTCGATTCATCAAAGTAGGGCAGCTACTGCACAAAGGCAAGCAACTCACCTGGGGCCAAATTCAGTAGAAAGTTCCTCATATGATGGGGGAACTCAATGAAATGGATACCATTTATTCATAAGAAGGGAATATTGATCTAGGTGGATATCGGTGGCCACCCACCCTTTCCAATTGGCTCAAAACTATTTTCTGACAATTTTGGCAATTTACTATTTTTAGCAATTTTAACTTTCAAGGCCATTTTGAGGGCCTAAATGAAGGTTTTTTGGGATAAAGTTTCTCAATGATTTTGAATGAATGATCAAGCCCCCAAAATGAATCTCCATGATGATACTTTTCCAACTGGATATCATATGCCTAAAACAGAGATCGTATGTAAAACTTACGACCTCGGGTAGTTGATGTACTAACTTACCCAGATGGGGCCCACATTACTTTTGGCGCTTTATCTCCTAGGGTTTTGTTTTTGGATGTCTAGGGTTTTTGTAAAAATTCCTTTAGAGCCTCATTGTAATCATATTCTTGCAAATGAGTGCATTTTTCACATCTCTTCCCAGAGATAAGTCGCCACCATTCCAGCAAGCTTGTTTCCGCTGCATTTTACAGTTTCCTCTTATTTCCTTATTCAATAGAAAACTAGTTTTACTATATCTTTGTTATTTTGTTTTAAGAACCTGTTAATAATCTGTATTCATTTCATTATTCTCATAAAATCCGTATCATTGGTATCAGAGAATTATGCTCATTGTCGTCTTAATGCATGTCCCCAACGAGGTCGGAGTACAAAGAGTTGGGTCTCGAGCTTGTTCATATTTAGGACAAAACCTCTCACACACCCAAGCGACCTCTCATGGAAAGATAAAATAAATATAACGGGACAAGAGATCATTTAAAACTGTTTATTGATGAATCCCTCATGCAACAAAGGAACGAGATGATGGATAGTTTCACACAAATCCTTCGGTGGCTAGCAACAGGTGACGCATCTTCTTCGAGAAGAGGCGTTGCCCCCTTCAAGGTACAAATAAACTTCGATATTCCTATATTTGAAGTTCATATAGATGGAGATGTTGTAGACAAGTGGTTGAATCTACTAGAAGAGTATTTTTCTATCCATAACTTTTTGAATAGAGAAAATATTACTTTTTCTCTCCTCAAAGTTGTTCCCCATGTCAAAGATTGGTGGGAAACTTTCTGTGAGCAAAAGGAAATAGAGGAACCCTCATTATTTATAGTCACAATCACCTGGGAATCCTTCAGGGATGTTATTAAAGAACAATACTAACTTGTCAAAAGTTATGATGACTTGTATACCAAATGGACCACACTGTGGCAAGAAAGAAACCAACCAGTGCCAGATTTCACAAATATCTTTCATACCTTGCACACCAAGATGGGTATCAAATATTCAGAGTGACATCTGGTGCCCAAGTATCATGGTGCTCTGCATAGATACATCCAGACCAAAATGTAATTTATGGGCATCTCATCCTTGGGCGCGGCCTACCGATATGTCGTCAAAATTGAGAAGAATCTCAAACAAAAGACGCAACAATTTGGACCTGGGAACCCCTCACAACAAAAGCCAGGAAAGGGTGGCCCCAACCCACAAAACAAAGGACAGAGAAAATATGGACAGTATCAGGACAACCAGTCCAAGCCGCAAGAAAAGAAGGAAATCAGAAAGATACCGAGAAGTGGTGTGACCTCCATAAGAGCCCTTGCCATAACATTGTTGACTATCGCTCAAAGGTGTCACTGTTAGCTAAAGTGAAAGCCTTTGAATTAGATGCACGTTCAGGCTCTGAGATAGAAATAGAAAGGGGAAGATGGATCATTGACGTAGAATCCAGTGCCACTGATGCTAGCACCAAGCTCCATCTTTGTGAACCAGATGAGCCAGAAGAAGGAGAACGCCTCTTCCATTCACAGATGTGGGTAAAAGGCACCCCACTGCACTTCATCGTTGATAGTGGTAGCCAGAAGAACCTCATCTTAGCATAGGTCATCAAGTGGTTGGCCCTACCAACAATACCACATCCACAACCCTACACCATTGGATGGCTCCTCCAAGGAAGTGATCTTCACGTCAGCCAATAGTGTTGACTGTCATACGACATCAAGCCCTTCAAAGACGAGGTATTGTGTGATGTTTCTCCTCTAGAAGTTTGTGATGTTATTTTGGGCCAACCTTATTTATGGAAACATCATGTTGTATATGAGTTTAGATCTCGTAGTGTTATTATTACTTCGAATAGGAAATTGTATAGGATACCCAAGGCAGTCCCACCTAGTGCTATTTCCTTGATCTATGCTAAGAAATGCAGGAAGATCATCTCTCAGATGGGGAATTTTTTCTTCTTCGTGATTCACTCTCAGAATAAGTGAAAGATCACAGCTGCATCCAGGGTCTCTATGGCCGACCTCTCCACACAATAAAAGAAAGTAGATAAGGTCGTGGAAGAATACTCAGATATCTTTATCTCACCTACCGGGGTACCTCTGCACTGCCAGGTCAAGCACCCCATCGATCTGACCCCTGGCGCACTACTGCCCAATCTACCAGTTATCGTTGCTCTCTGTTAGAGAATTAGGAGATCAAGCGACAAATCCAAAAACGGCTCCACAAGGGGAACATCCATCCCAACTCATCACCTTGTGGGAGCCCAATCATGTTGGTACAGAAGAAAGATGGAACCTGGGGAATATGCATTGATTACCGAACTCTGAATAAAATCACAGTGAGAAATCGATACTCAATTCCCTGAATCAATGAACTCCTTGATCAACTCACAGGGGAAAAATACTTCATTAAGATTGATCTGAAGTCTGGCTACCACCAGGTCCCAATAGAATAGACATATGTATGGAAAAATTCCTTCAAGTCAAAGGAAGGCCTTTTTGAATGGTTGGTCATGCCCTTTTGTTTGACAAATGCTCCATCCACTTTCATGAGGATGATGGAAGATATCCTACGACCATTCACCAATACTTTTCTAGTGGTGTATCTGGATGACATTTTCATTTACAACAAGACTTGGTCCAAACACTTGCAACATATTAATCAGGTTTTGCACACCCTGCGACAACACAAGCTATATGCCAACCTAGAAAAATGCTCCTTTGGCATGGACATGCTCCATTACCTAGGCTACATAATTGATCAACATGGCATACATGTGGGTCCAGTCGAGATATAATTCATCGATGAATGACCAAACCCAACCACACTCACTGAGCTTTGGAGCTTCTTGGGCCTTGCCAATTTCTACCATAGGTTCGTGTTGGGATTCTCCCATATTGCATGGGCCCTCAACCAAATAACTAGGGGTGTTGTTAAGGAAACATTTGCATGGAGTCGGTCCCAACAACAAGCATTCGATGATTTGAAGCAGCACTTGTGCTTGGCCCTAGTAATTTCACTACAATACTTGCAACATCCATTTGAGATCGAGACAAATGCTTCAGACTATGCGGTGGGCATCGTTCTCACTCAACACGACCACCCCGTGGCCTATCATAGTGAGACACTATCAAATGATGTTCGTAACTATTATACTTCTGAAAAAGAAATGAAATCCATTGTGAAATCCTGTTGCTAGTGGAGACATTACATTTCTGGGAAGGAGACAGTCCTTCACACTGATCATAAGCCACTACAGTTCATGAAAACACAAGGAAAATTGTAGAATGATCGCCATCAAAATTGGTCCACATACTTGCAACAGTTCCACCTCAACATCAAGTATAAAACAGGAAGAACCAATCATGCCATTGATTGCCTCAACAGACTGCTAGCCATGGCTCTCGCCATGGTGCTATACTCCTACGGTCGTGAGACCTATGGATGGCCCCAACTCTATGAGACAGACCCAGACTTCGCTACCACCTACCAAATGTTGGGTGCGAACACAGTTGTTAATAATTTCCATCTTTATGATGGGTTGTTGTGTCGTATGGACCATATATGTATCCCATCAAGTGAGTGAGAGAATATGATCTGGGAATCCCACTACAATCAGTTGGTAGGACACTTCGGCATCTAAAAGTCAGTGGCAATGCTACAAAAACATTTCTACTAGCCGAAACTTCGATGGGAGGTTAGCAAGTGTATGAGGTCCTACACTACCTGCACTATTGCAAAACCAACCATTAAGAATAAGGTCTTGTACACCCCTCTTCCTACCCCTAACGAGACATGGGGATCCATCTCAATGGACTACATTTTGGGCCTCCCATCCACCAAGCGGGGAAATGACTATGTTTTTGTGGTTGTTGATCACTTTTCTAAGATGGTGATTCTAGTTGCCTGGAAGAAGAACATCACAGAAGAGGCCACTTCCAAGATATTCTTTGAATGAGTTTGGGTACATTTTGGAATCCCACAAACCATTGTCTCAGCACATTTTGGTTGAGCCTCTGGTCACTGTTGGATACCAATCTCACCAAATCCATGACCTTCCACCCCCAGACAGATGGCCAAACTGAGGTCATAAATTGAATGATTGTGAATCTCCTTTGCATGTATAATTAAAAGCACCCTTGCACATGGGATGAGAACCTTCCATATATTGCAAATAGCTACAACCAAGCCCTACATAGCTTAATCAGCCACAACCCCTTTCAGGTGGGGTTGGGATTCCAACCATTGGGTCCCATATATGTTGCACTTCCCCTTGCAGTCACCTCGACTGAATCATCTCCTACTCCAACTAAAGCTAACAAATCCACCCAATTCATTGAGAAAATCTAGCACATATTCCAACAAGTCCAGGATATCCTACAGAAGTCCAATGAAAAGTACAAGAAACACCATGATCAACATCGGGTGCCACATAAGTTTCAGGTGGGAAACAAAGTTTGGTTTCACTTGCATAAAGAATGCCTTACAGGACCCAATCAGAAGCTTCTACCGCTCCATTATGGGTCATACACCATCACCAAGGCTATGGGGATAATGCTTTTGAGCTCAACATTCCTCATTTTCTTGGCCTGCACCCAGTGTTCAATGTGGATCTCCTTCACCCTTATTTCCCACCATTATTGGACACCTTAGACATAGCTAAATAGCTGACAGCAATAGATCTCAACCCCAACTTCATACAACAAGAATCCAACAATTAGATTGTGGACACACGGAACAAGGGCACTCAACAACAAAGGATCCATCTTTATCAAGTCGTCAAAGCAGGGCAGCTCGTGCACCAAGGCAAGTGGCACACCCGGGGTCAAATTCAGTAGAAATTTCCTCATCTGATGGGGGAAATCAACGCAATGTATATTATTTATTCCTAAGGAGGTAATATTGATCCAGGTGGATATCGGTGGCCATCCACATTTTCCAACTGGCTCAAAACAGTTTTCTAGCAATTTCGGCAATTTACTATTTTTAGCAGTTTTAACTTTCGTGACCATTTTAAGGGCCTAAATGAATGTTTTTCAGTATCAATCTTCTCAATGATAGTTGAAGGCATGATTGAACCCCAAAAATTAATCTCCTCATCGCTATATCTCCAATGGGCTATCATATGCCTAAAACAAATATCGTATGCAAAAGTTACGACCTCGGGAAGTTGACGTACTAACTTACCTAGACGGGGCCCACATGATTTTGGCGCTTCATCTCCTATGGTTAGGTTTTTGGATTTCTAGGGTTTTGGGAATTCCTGTTTATTGTAAAAATTCCTTCAAAGCCTCATTGTAATCATCTTCTTGTGAATGAGCACATTCTTCAAATCTCTTCTCAGATATAAGTCATCACCATTCTAGAAAGCTTCTTTTTGCTGCATTTTACAGTTTCAGCTTATTTCCTTATTGAATAGAAAACCAATTTTACTGTATCTCTGTTATTTTTTGTTAAGAACCTATTAATAATCTCTAGTCATTTCATTCTGCTCATAAAATATGGATCAGTGGTATCAAAGAAGTCTTCTCCTTGTTGTCTTAATGCATGTCCCCAACGAGGTCGGAGTACAAAGAGTTGGGTCTCAAGCTTGTTTCTCTTCAGGACAAAATCTCTCGCACGCCCAAATGACCTCTCATGGCAGGAGAAAATAAATATGATGGGATAGGAGATCCTTTCAAACTGTTGATTGAGGAATCCCTCATGCTACAACGGAAGGATATGATGGATAGTTTTGCACAAATCCTTCAGCATCTACCAACAGGCAATGCATCTTCTTCGAGCAGAGGCGATACCCCCTTCAAGGTACAAATAAAATTTGATATTCCTATATTTGAAGGTCATATAGATGAATATGTCATAGACAGGTGGTTGAATCTACTAGAAGGGTATTTTTCTATCGACAACTTTTCAAATAGAGAAAATATTACTTTTGCGCTCCTCAAAGTCATTCCCCATGTCAAAGATTGGTGGGAAACTTTCTATGAGAAAAAGGAAACAGAGGAACCCTCATTATTTATATTCACGACCACCTCAAAATCCTTCAGGGATTCTATTAAGGACCAATACTACCCTATCATAAGTTATGACGACTTGTATACCAAATGGACCACACTGCAGAAAGAAAGGGACCAAGAAGTGCCATATTTCTTAAATATCTTTCATACCTTATGCACCAAGCTAGGTATCAAAGATTCAGAGTGACATTTGGTGCTCAAGTATCATGGCACTCTGCATAGATACATGTAGACCGAAATGGAAATTGTGGACATCTCGGAACACCTCACAACAAAATCGAGGAAAGGGTGGCCCCGACCCACAAAACAAAGGACAGATAAAATATGGACAGTATCAAGAAAACTAGTCCAATCTGCAAGAAAGGAAGGACACTAAAAAGACAAAGAAAGATATTGGGAAGTGGTGCGACTTACATAAGAGCCCTTGGCATAACACTGTTGATTGTCACTCAAAGCAGTCACCGATAGCTGAAGTGAAAGCCTATGAATCAGATGTGGGTTCAGACTCTGAGCCAGAACCAAAAAGGGGAATATGGATCATTAACGTGGAACCCAATTCCACCGTTGCTACCACCAAGATCTAGCCAGGTGAACCAGACAAGCCAGAAGAAGGAGAAAGTCTCTTCTATTCACAGATGTGGGTAAAAGGTACCCTACTGCAATTCATTGTTTATAGTGGTATCCATAAGAACCTCATCTTAGTATAGGTCATCAAGTGTCTGTCCCTACCAATAATGTTGCACCCACAACCCTACACCATTGGATGGCTCCGCCAAGGAAGCGATCTCCGTGTTAGCCAACAGTGTCAATTTTCGTACAGCATCAAGCCCTTCAAAGATGAGGTATTATGTGATGTTTCTCCTCTCGAAGTTTGTGATGTTCTTTTCGTCCAACCTTAATTATGGAATCATCATAATGTATATGAGTCTATTCCTTGTACTGTTATTATTACTTTGATCAGGAAATTGTACAGGATACCCGAGGTAGTCCCACCTAGTGTTATTTCCTTGATCTCTACTAAGCAATGTAAGAAGGTCATCTCTCAGACGGGGAAGTTTGTCTTCTTCATGATTCTCTCTCAGAATAAGTGAAATATAATATCCACATATAGGGTCTCTTTGCTTGACCTCTCCACACAGAAGGAGAAAGTAGATAAGGTCGTGGAAGAATACTCAGATATATTCTCCTCACCTACCAGGGTACCTCTGCACTGCCAGGTCATGCGCCCCATCGATCTGACCCCCAGCGCATCGCTTACCAATGGGATAGTCTATCGCCACTCTCTATTAGAGAATGAGGATATCAACAGATAGATCAAAGAACTTCTCCACAAGGGGCACATCTGTCCCATCTCATCACCTTGCGGGAGCCCAATCGTGTTGGTATAGAAGAAATATGGAACCTGTCGACTGTGCATTGATTATCGGGCTCTTAATAAAATCACATTCAGAAATCGGTACCCGATTCCCCAAATCTATGACCTCATTGATCAACTCACAGGGGCCAAATACTTCATTAATATTGATCTGAAGTATGGCTACCACCAGGTCCCAATAGAATAGACAGATGTATGGAAAACCACCTTCAAGTCAAAGGAAGGCCTTTTTGAATGGTTGGTCATACCCTTTGGTTTGACATATGATCCAACCACTTCCATGAGGATGATGGATGATATCCTTCAACCATTCACCAATACTTTTGTAGTGGTGTATCTGGATGACATTCTCATTTATAGCAAGACTTGGGCTGAACACTTGCAGCATATTCATTAGGTTTTGCACACCCTGCAGCAGCACAAGCTATATGACAACTTGGAAAAATGATCCTTTGGCATGGATAGGATCCATTACCTAGGCTACATAATTGATCAACATGGCGTACATGTGGATCCAACCAAGATCCAATTCATCCATGACTGGCCATCCCCAACCACACTCATTGAGCTTCAAATCTTCTTGGGCCCTTCCAATTTCTACCACAGGTTCGTGTTGGGATTCTCCCATATTGCATGGGCCCTTAGCCAAATAACCAAGGGTGGTGATAAGGAAAAAATTGTGTGGGGCTAGTCCCAACAACAAGAGTTCAATGATTTGAAGCATCTCTTATGCTCAGCCCCAGTACTTTCACTACTAGATCTACAGGATCCCTTTCACTACTAGACCTACATTGGGCATCGTTCTCACTCAGCATGGCCACCTCGTGGCCTATCATAGTGAGACACTATTAGATGTTGTCCGTAATTAACCTACTTAAGACAAATAAATGTACTCCATTGTGCAAGCCTGCCGCCAGTGGAGACATTACATTCTTGGGAAGGAGGCAATCATTCACATTGATCATAAGCCACTACAATTCATGCAAACACAAGGAAAAATGCAGAATGATTGCCATAAAAAATGGTCCACATACTTGCAGCAATTCCACCTCAACCTCAAGTATAAAACAGGAAGCACCAATTTCATCATTGATTTCCTCAACATACCGCCAGTTGCAACACTCACCACGGTGCTAGACTCCTGTGACCATGAGACCTCTGGATGGCCCCAACTCTATGAGATAGACCCAGACTTGGCCAAATTCAGCAAAAACTTCCTCATCAGATGGGGGAAATCAATGTAATGGAGACCATCATTTTCTAAGGAGGTAATATTGATCTAGGTCGATATCGGTGGCCACTAGCCTTTTCCAACTAGCTCAAAACATTTTTCTGGCAATTTTGGCAATTTACTATTTTTCAAAGTTTTAACTTTCGGGGCCATTTTGAGGGCCTAAATGAAGGTTTTTTGGGATCAAGCTTCTCAATGATATATAAAGGAATGTTTGAGCCCCCAAAATGAATCTCCTTGATGATACCTTTCCAATGGGCTATCATATTCCTAAAATAGAGATAGTATGCAAATGTTACAACCCCAGGAAGTTGATGTACTAACTTACCCAGACGAGGCCCACATGTCTTTTGGCGCTTCATCTCCTAGGGTTAGGTTTTTGGATGTCTATGGTTTTTGGAATTCTTGTTTATTTCAGAAAGGTCTTAAGAGATCATTGTAATCATATTCTTGTGAATGAGCACAACCCTCACATCTCTTCTCAGATATAAGCCGCCACCATTTCGGCAAGCTTTTTTTCGTTGCATTTTATAGTTTCATCTTATTTCCTTATTGAATAGAGAACCAATTTTACTATATCTTTGTTATTTTGTGTTAAGCATCTGTTAATAATATGTAGTCATTTTGTTATGCTCATAAAATCTGGATCAATGGTATCAGAGTGGTCTACTCCTTGTCATCTTAATGCATGTCCCCAATGAGGTCGGAGCACAAAGAGTTGGGTCCCGAGCTTGTCTCTCTTGAGGACAAAAGATATCGCACACCCAAGTGACCTATCATGGAAGGAGAAAAGAAAGATAATGGGAGAGGAGATACTTTCAAACTGTTGATTGAGTAAGCCCTCATGTAACAAATAAATGAGATGATGGATAGTTTCACACAAATCCTTCGGCGGCTACCAACATGCGAAGCATATTCTTCGAGCGGAGGCATCACCCCCTTCAAGGTACAAATAAAATTAGATATTCCTATATTTGAAGGTTAGATAGACACATATGTTGTAGACAAGTGGTTGAATCTACTATAAGGTATTTTTTTGTCCATAACGTTTCAAATAGAGAAAATATTACTTTTGCACTCCTCAAAGCCGTTCACCATGTCAAAGATTTGTGGGAATCTTTCTGTGAGCAAAAGGAAACTGATGAAACCTCATTATTTATAGTCACAACCACCTGGGAATCCTTCATAGATGTTATTAAGGAACAATACTACCCTATCAAAAGTCATGATGACTGGTATACCAAATGGACCACACCGTGGCAAGAAAGAGACCAAGTAGAGCTAGATTTCACAAATATATTTCATACCTTGCGCACCAAGCTTGGTATCAAAGATTCAGAGCAACATTTGGTGCTCACATATCGTGACACTCTGCATAGATACATCCATACCGAAATGAGATTTATATACATCTCATCCTTGGGCGTGGCCTACCGATATGCCATCAAAATTGAGCAGAAGCTCAAACAAAAGATGCAGCAATTTGGGCCTGGGAACCCTTCAGAACAAAATCCAAGAAAGGGAAACCCGAACCCACAGAAAAAAGGACAGAGAAAATATGGACAGTATTAGGACAACCAGTCCATGTCATAAGAAAAGGACACCAGAAAGATAAAGAATGATACCGAGAAGTGGTGTGACCTCCATAAGAGCCCTTGGAATAACACTGTTGATTGTCACTCAAAGTAGTCATTGCTAGTTGAAGTTAAAGCCTCTGAATCAGATGTGGGTTCAAACTCTGAGCTAGAACCAGAAAGAGGAATATGGATTAACGATGCAGAAACTAGTGCCACTATTGCTACCACCAATCTCCATCCTGGTGAACCAGACGAGCCAGAAGAAGGAGAACGTCTCTTCCATTCACAGATGTGGGTAAAAGTCACCCTGCTACACTTCATCATTGATAGTGGTAGCCAAAAGAACCTCATCTCAATAGAGGTAGTCAAGCGGTTGGCCCTACCGACAATGTCGCACCCATAACCCTACACCATTGGATGGCTCCTCCAAGGAAGCAATATCCACTTCAGCCAGCAATGTCAACTGTCATACAGGATCAAGCCCTTCAAAGATGAGGTATTGTGTGATGTTTCTCCTCTCGAAGTTTTTGATTTTTTTTTGGGCCTGCCTTATTTATGGAAACTTCATGTTGTATATGAGTCTAGGCCTTGTAGTTTTATTATTACTTTGAACAGGAAATTGTACAGGATACCCAAGGCAGCCCCACCTAGTGATATTTCCTTGATATCTATTAAGAAATGCCGGAAGGTCATCTCTTAGACGAGGAAGTTTGTCTTCTTCATGATTCTCTCTCAGAATAAGTGAACTATCACAACCACTTCCAAGGTCTCTGCGGCTGACCTCTCCACACAATAGAAGAAAGTAGATAAGGTCATGGAAGAATACTCAGATATATTCTCCTCACCTATCAGGGTACCTCTGCACTGCCAAGTCAAGCACCCCATCGATATAACCCCCGACGCATCGCTGCCCAATGGGAAAGTCTCTGTTAGAGAATGAGGAGATCAAGTGACAGATCCAAGAACTTCTCCATAAGGAACACATCCGTCCCAGCTCATCACCTTGCGAGAGCCCAATCGTGTTGGTATAGAAGAAATATGGAACCTGGTGACTCTGCATTTATTACCGGGCTCTAAATAAAATCACAGTAAAAAATCGGTACCCAATTCTCCGAATCGACAACCTCCTTGGTCAACTCACAGGGGCCAAATACTTCACTAAGATTGATATAAAGTCTGGCTACCACCAAGTCCCTATAGAATAGACATATGTATGGAAAACCACCTTCAAGACAAAGGAAGACCTTTTTGAATGTTTTTTCATGCCCTCTAGTTTGAAAAATGCTCCAACCAATTTCATGAGGATGATGGATGATATCCTACAACCATTCACCAATACTTTTTTAGTGGTGTATCTGGATGACATTCTCATTTACAAAAAGACTTGGGCCAAACACTTGCAGCATATTCATTAGGTTTTGAACACCCTATGGCAGCACAAGCTATATGCCAACTTGGAAAAATTCTCCTTCAGCATGGTCAGGGTCCATTGCCTAGGCTACATAATTGATCATCATGGCATACATGTGGATCTAGTTAATATCCAATTCATCTATGATTGGATAGCCCCAACCACACTCACTAAGCTTTGAATATTCTTGGGCCTTGCCAATATATACCACAGGTTCGTATTAGGATTCTCCCATATTGCATGGGCCCTCAGCCAAATAACCAGAGGTGGTGGTAAGAGAAATTTTTGTGGGGTTGGTCCCAATAGCAAGCATTCGATGATTTGAAGTAGCGCTTGTGATCAACCCTAATACGTTCACTACCAGACCTGCAGCAACCCTTTGAGAGAGAGACAGATTATTTATACTATGTGGTGGGCGTTATTCTCACTCAGCATGCCCACCCCGTGGCCCATCATAGTGAGACACTATTAGATGTTGTCTATAAGTACCCTAATTACGAAAAAGAAAGGTACAACATTATGCAAGACTGCCACCAGTGGAGACATTAAATTCTTGGGAAGGAGATGTTGGAAAATGTTTAACAGGCAGCATATGCTTGTCATTGATGGAAAGTACAACAATGAAGATGGCATGAGTACAAGAAGAATGTAATATATGGACACCAGAAGTATTTTGGGAAGACGTTGTAGAGAAAGATCAATAATATTAGAAGAGATAGTGCAGAGGATGCTTGGAATGCTTTATAGGTAGTATCTACTTGTCATTGATGGCAAGATCAGAGTGTGCATTGATGGAAAAATAGGAACAACGTAAGCTCAGGAGGAATTAGCGCAGAGTCAAATGCAATGCATAGGTGTGCACTAGGGATGAGGTTAACTCATGGCTAAAGCTCAAGGGAGATAGCGTACTTAGGATCACAGGTGGATCAAAGGTTGAGGCCTTTGACACTTAGAAATTCTTCCAAGTAAGGAGGATGCGTAATCTTGGAGGAGAAGCGTCGGTGATCGTTGGATCCCATCCCGAATTCTCGATGACTGTCAGATCTCAATGTAGACAAGAGGAGCACGCAGAAATGGAGGATAGATCTCGGGTGTTAGATCCAAGCACAGGGTTCGACCACCATTGGATCGAGAAGAACTTGCACTTTATTTAAGGTGCAAGGAGTAGAGGGCTCATAAAATCCCGAAAGAATGAGGACCATCCATCTTCAGGAAGGACACATGGGGATAGATCGTCAGTTCGCTGACTAGAGAGTCAAAGGAATGATGTTCCCTAACCTATCGAAATTGCAATATGTGAAATCAAGATTTAATCTCAGTTGTCAGATTAAGGTTGACTCTGGACCATTGATTCTAGTCCATGTCAGAGTTTCGGGGATCAAGAGCTGGAGATGTAAAGTAATATCATCCACAGGAATCTCGATTTTGCGATATGCAAAATCATGACTTAATCACAGCCATTGAATCAAGATTGAATCTGGAACATTGATCCAAGTCCATTTTATGGTTTCAAGGATTGAGTGTTGGAGATGTCAAAGAATATTAACCACAGGAATCCCGATATCGCGATATGAAAAATCGTGACTTAATCATAACCATCAAATCAAGATGTGATCTGGACCATTCATCTGACTCCATTTTGGAGTTTCATGGATCAGGAATTTGAAGTGACAAGAACACTGAACAATAGGAATGTCAAAATCACGATATGTGAAATCACGACATTATCTGAGCCGTCAGATCAAGTGTTGATCGGGACCGTTGATCCCATGCTATTTTAGGGTTTTGGGGATCACGACTTGGAGAGTCGAGATGCCTCATCTCCAGACTCATGAAATGCGAAATTGTGAAAGCGCCTTATGCATAAGGTTGTGATCACAACCCTTGGTCACAAGAAGGGAAGGATTCAGTCCAAATAATCTCCATTTCAGGGTTTCAGAGATCGCGACTTGGAGAGTCAAGATGCCTCATCTCCAAATTCACGAAATGCGAATTCACAAAAATCACTTTAAGCATAAGTGCTTGGTCATGGCCATGGTCATATAGAGTAAGGAGATAGCTTAGAAAATCTCTGTATCGAAGCTTCGGAGATTGTGACATGAAGTGTCAAGACACTTGGGCATAGGAATGCCGAAATGCCAAAACCTAATTTCAAGCCAAGATTAATAAATTTCATCCAATGACGTAGATAAACCTGAAAGAGATCGGAGGGCTACTGATGCATGACACAGTGACACTGCCAGAAACCATTGATGGCATCTACTAGAGAATTCGAAGAGACCTCTGTGTGATCGCCAGAGGAGATGAAGAGTCTCCAAGCTTCGTCCAGTAAAGGAAGACTATTCTTAGAAGGGATTGAAAGATGGATGAGCGTTGAAGCCTATAATTGAAACAAAGAAGGTGAGATCGACTGTCACAGAGAAGCCAAAGAGTCTCAAACTTCCAGAGAGGCTGAGGAATCTCAGTACAACATACAGTGATGTTGAATGATTGGAAAACAACTAGAGAAGCTGAAGAGTCATGATGATGATCAGACAGAGCACTCGAGTTGTGGAGGAATTTGGCATGGAGTCAGCATGCAGAGGCATTGTGAAGATTTCAAGCACAAAGACAACAAAGACTATAAGAATGGAAAAGTAAGAAGAGCGAGTGTTTGTCACTGTGGAGGAAGAATTGAGGTGTGTACAAGGAGGCAGAGAACAGGAGCATAAATGCACAGTAGAGGAATGTTGCACTGAAATGATATGGTGCAAAGAGCATAAAATATAGAAGAATAGAAAGTGCAAGGGGTGATTAGAAGACACTGATGCAGACAGGGCATAGCAGTGTAACAAAACAACGACAAGGCTGGTAAGCCATTGAATATTTTTATATCATTGTAATAAGTTTCAGTAACAAAGAATTTATTATTAAGGGTGGTTGGGAGGTGCTAGGGAGGACTGGTGTCCTCAAAGGTTCAAGTGGGTGCTTGAACATAGGGAGTTGGTGCTTCCTTCTAGTTGGTGCTAGAGAAACTAGGGAGTTGGT
>JZKD02S2028995.1:321576-336081 GCA_000966675.3 Picea glauca
AGGAATTCTTTGTATTGTTATGTTGCTGAGATTGCTAAGGACTCATTCTTTGGCAATACACATCACAAGCTGCATTTCATAGAGCTATTCACCCCTCACTTGAGTGAATAAGCTTAGAGTTATTTCACCCACATTTTCCATCTTTTCATTGTAAGGAGAGAAAGCTTTGAGGGCCTCAAGAGCCTTCCATTGGAGAAAGAAGGGACCCAAGTCCCCTTTCTTCTTTGTGCCTTTGGATTTCATCAACAGATCAGCTTATACATTGGTGATATTGGTCCATTTGTCTCTATTTTTCATTTTCTCTTATGCTTCTAGTTTTTATTTGTTTTAGTTTAATTTTTGTTTATAACTTTTTTGTTTTTCTTTCTAACCTTTTACTTCACAGCTGTCATGCCTAGTAGAGCCCAACTGGGCATGTAATCACTCTTAATTTGCTCACCTAGTGACGAATTGGGTGCAAACACATAGCATCAACCCAAGTGGGGCCCTACACTGCTTCCTGAAAGGAATATGGTTCAATCACAATACATTTTCTCATGAGAGCCATGTATCCAGCAAATTGATCAGGAGATTGTCTTTGTCTGCATTGTGAAGTAGGGGCTCCTACATTCTGTGCAGCATCTAGTCTCAATCTGTCAGCTTCCGTGGTGCGCTTTCTTCCATTTCTTATGGATGGCTCTGCTTGAGTGGTTTCATCCACTCCATGAACCTCCTCATGTGGTTGATCCACATCTTGAGACTCATCCTTGGGAGCCATCAGTTCCTCTTCTGCATGCAAGTCTAGCTCCCTCTCAAGCGACAACTACATGGCTTTCCCCTCATTGAATTTTATATCCCGTCGCATAACAATCATCTTACTATTTGGAAAATACACATGATAATTTTGGGGTGTTTGTGTGTACCCTACAAATATCCCAACTTCAGTAGTCAGTTCCAGCTTCTTCCTGGAATCCTTGGTCACATGCACATAAACAGATGAGCCAAAAATTTTAAAATGAGAAACATCAGGTTTCTTACCAATAAAAGATTCTTCAAGTGTACTCATGCCAAGTACTCTATGAGGACAACGGTTCTGTACATAAACCATAGTATTGCATGCTTCTGCCCACAAATGCATTAGTGGGCCCCGATCATGCAACATTGCTTGTGCTGCACCCATGATCATTCTGCTCTTTCTCTCCACGACCCCATTTTTCTATGGGTTATGAGGTGCTATGAGTTCTCTTCCAAATCCTTCTCTGCTGCAGAATTATTTGAATTCGTTAGAGATGTATTCTCCACCATTATCTCTCCTTAGAGCCTTCACTTGCTTCCCTGACTCTTTCTCCACCAGTGATTTAAACTCACAGAACTTTGAGAATGTTTGATCCTTCTTCTGCATGAAGAATATCCAACATTTACGAGAAAAGTCATCAACAAAAATAACATAATACCTATGTTTTGTTGTTGAAGCAACCAAGAATGGTCCACACACGTCCATGTGAATTATCTCCAGGATCACTGAAGCACAGTTCCCCTTTTCATGAAAGGTGGAATTTACATACTTCCCCAAGGTGCACCCCTTGCACTGATCTAACTGAGCAAGTGTTCCCCTTGGAAGTCCAGTAGATATTTGTTGCATGATTTTCAAGGCTCCATGATGAAGATGGCCCAATCTCCTGTGCCATAATTCGCCCTCATCCTGGCTCACCACTTTTTTTGCCTTGCCTATTATGGCACTGCAGCCATCTACCTCTAGCATGTAGAGATTCTTAACTCGAATCCGTATCTTCTTGACTTGACCCATTGCTTTATGTCGAAGATAGGATTTTCCACTGCTAAAAACAACATCATAGCCTTTTTCCTCCAACATTGCGACTGAGACCAAGTTTTTCTTCAGACCTGGAACATGCATAACATTTTTCAATTGAAATGGTTTAACTGACTCCCTCTGAAATGTAATGGTACCAATACCAGTTGCACTGTATCATCCATCATCGCCCATCTCTATATGCATTCTGAGATCTTTCTCCTCCAAGTCAATGAAAGACTCTTTATCTCCCATCATGTGGAAGGAAGCGCCATTATCTAAATACCACATCGATCATGATGCACTTGAATCCATGCATGTGATCAAAGTGAATTCAAGCTCAAATTGTGAGACAAGAGCCTCACCAGTTGTAGCTCCAGCAACCATCTTGTTCTTCTTCTTCTGCGGACAGTTAGTAGTGAGATGCCCATGTTCGTGACAGTGAAAACACTTGACTTTGGAAAAATCCAACTTCTTGACTTTAGACTCAAATTTTGGATGGAATTTCTTCCCTTTCCCTTTCCTTTCCTTGGCAGTCAAAGTACAATCTTCTTCATCATCACGCTTTGATGAAGATCCATCTCTGGTGTTCCGCCTGAACTCCTCTTGCACTATATCTGACCATAGTCGTTCCCAATCCGATAATTTCTCCCTTCCATTGATAGAGTTTTGATAACTATGCCAACTCTTGGGAAGTCCTAGGAGAGCCAAGCTCACCAAATCATCAACAGTGACTGTTATTCCCACACTTCCAAGCTCATCCCGACATTGTACAAACTTCATGAGATTATTTTGGAATGGTGTCGCCCTTCTCCATCTTGATCTTCCTGAGTTTATCTTTGAGTGCCAATTTCCTATGGTCGCTACTGTTTTGGAACAGATCTTTCAAAACTTTCCACATTGCATGTGGTGTGGTTTTCCCATGGAGACTTGAGACAATGTGGTCGTGTACTCCCTCCAATAGAATCCTCCTCACCTTTGCCACTTTCTTTTTCCATCCATCAAGATTTGTAGTCTTTGTCGCATCTAGATTAGGAACATCTCTGTCAATGTAATCCTTCAAGCCATTGTCTTCGAGTACTGCTTCCATCTTGTCCTTCCAAGCAATGTAGTTATAGTTGCCCTCGAGTGCATAGTCCAACCTCAAGCCATTGAAATACATTTTGATCTTGAATCAACTGTCACACCAAGAAAATCTTGCAAATTCGAATGTAATCCAACCACCAAAACTCAACTACTGCAATCCCTCTTCCCTGGGAGTTTCACACCCCACCTGAGAGTAGATTGAGGGAAGTTCTCACCCTGCCAATGTCTAGCCTATGAACTCTCTAAGGAAGTTCTCACCTTGCTAGTGTATAACCTGTGAACCTTCTGGGGAAGTTCTCACTATAATTCATTATAGGGTAAGGGGAGTTCACACTTCTCCCTTAAGTAGCCTACGAGAATCACCCTGAAGTTCGCACCTCTCCTTTGTCTAGGGTGCAATAATTTATGCTCTAAGAACTGAGCATAGTCTATATTACTAAAGTTCACACCCTTCTAGAGACAAGACCTGGGAGAATGAAATAATGTTCACTTCTGTGGCTCTGATACCATGTAGAAATTTCAGTACAAATTAAGTATTTCCTGCGATTCTCTTGATCTAACAATTATACGCCACTGTTAAATACATAATCAATTCTACTATTATGCTTATGAAAACTTAAACCATGATCACAACCACACTCACAAAGTGAAATATCAAGAACACATAACTGTCACATTCCCACTGCTCAAAATAAAATTTTGACATTGATTCCTCAACAGTCAGGATCCCCGAAGTCCTACGGGGCTTAGCACAGGCTAGCTCTTTCCTTTTTTTTTTCCACCTCCATGTGATTATAGTTCATGATTATGAGCCAAAGCAACACAGTGTCTTTTTGCACTTCGCGACATGGTGATACCAGAATGTCGAGTCTCTCAACATTGCAAACCTCGAAGCTTGAAACAATGAAATACTGAACCCCGACAGGGCTATCGAGGGGCAAGTTTCTCTCTTGGGGACTTGTCTACGTGACCCTGTACTATACCCACATGCTTAAGCCAACCAAGAGCTTAACAGATTTTCACGATTTGGGGAATCATGATACCCAACTCCTACATTTCCCATTCAAATCCCTGAAGCTTCTAAGGTCTCCAAATTTTCCCTCCCAAGGGAGATCGACCTTCTCCACATGACCGTGTATTTCCTAGAGTCAAATTCGGGTTTCAGAGTTTCTTCTTTCTGATTTTGAGAGTTCCTGTCCTCTCGAACTCCCGAAATCTGATTCGCCAATGTGCTCCCTTCCAGACTTAGCCCTCCTCGCTATGCCCCCTAGTCCATATGACTAGTCCTCGTAGGACCACAGTCTTATCTCCTTATTGGGATTCGGGGTATTGCGATATTCGATGTCACGAACCTCTATCCCCACGATCTCCCGATCTCTGATGAGCCAACTCCCTGTCATTGGCCCTTAGCCCCTTCTGGCTAGATTCTTGGTCCACATGACCAATATCTCACAAGACCACAACCTTACCTCCCTTCGGGGTTTCGGACATCGCAATGCCGAAATGCATAAACACCTTGTGCATGGGATCCCCGATATCCTGACTCGCGATTTCCCGATTGACGATTCTCCTTTCGAGAATTTTTCCGATATCTCTCAACCATTGCCATGCGTCCCAAGAATGGATGGTTCAGATTACCCCACACTTTTTTGAGACTTCTGATGTCCCAAATTTCACGACCTTGGAAACTCCGATTTCCCGAGTACATATATACCAATTTCTAGTGTTCGAATCTCTAGAATACCGATGGGCTGCAGATCTTGCCTGCATGTCCTCCTATGATGGATGGCTCAGATTGGTTAGGGGATTTTTACTATGAAAATCCCCGACCTCATGTCATCGTGACTTCCGATTTCACGAATGTCGATATCCCTATGGCCACACCTCTCGTCGGAACTTTCAACCTCCTATTCATGAGGGCTTAACCCTCATGCATATCTTAACAAATCCAATGGCTATCAGGTTTTTCTAGCTAAGATATAATGACTCAGATCAATCCCACGCTGTGTACTCTCTTACTACTCTCTGGACTGAAAAAGAGACCAACGATCCAGATATTCCCACGGACCTTGGGGATCTATGGTCTCGATTTCCTCACTATTCACGAAGGTAGAGGAAAAGGGGCAAGGTATGTAGCGCCCTTGTTTATTTCGTCAATCTAACGATCGTGAATGACCCAGAAATATTCCAATGGGATTTCATCCGTCGATTGATTCTTATCCCTACGTTGCTACTTCGATATTTTAAGAGGGTCATTCCTCCTCGTACAGGGTTGTTAAGACTTGTGCATTCAAGTCCTTTTTCTGGGTTCTTGGTAAACCTTTCCAAGGAGGGAAAATCTCTGTGAAGAGATCTATTCCGAGGAATTCCAGGAGACAGACAAGGGGAAACAAATTCTCGAGGACGGACTGTTAGTATGACTTGGTTCAACTCATGCATAATTAAATTCATTTATCAACATAAGCCATGCGTGGTCTTTCTGTTATAAGCATATATCTATTATTTCTTATCAAAACTCTGCACAGACATTCTAATACTGTAATCGTTCACAATTTCACAGTTCTATGAGCATATGTGTCAGTATATGAATTTCAAGATGGAATATGTAAAACACTTATCATAACTGACACCAGAAGTGAGTGCAACTGCTAAGAGGGGTGCTCGTTTCCACCCAACCATAGGTGTAGCGACTCCCAGTGGATTTACCACTAGCCACCCTTGAGCTAAGACCATGATGTTGTGAGACTACATCTCTCTGTCTGCTAGTGACCAGGAGCGAAGGTTGCAATCCTTCCTCTCTTCTATCACTCACTCTGTGTAATGCCAAAGTTCCCCTTGCATCTTCCCTCCTGAATATCTTATTCCCCATGCCTTATCCTCTTGCGAGGTTGCATGTGGCATGATTACCCTCACGGTGATCAGGCCTGATGGCTCTACGGATAGGCGGTTCACCTCCCCATCCCTCATTAAGCCATCAACCTACCAGCCTGCAAGGCAATTAAATTCATGGCCAGCAAGCCGCTTTTGGTTCTCTGGGCCAGTGGAGTCCAAATACGATATTAATTCTCGGTGGAAGTTAATGCCACCTTTCCAGGTTCCCTCCACCGCCATCGTGGTCTCTTTTTCTGCACATCCCCTCTCAGCAGTCCTGCAATAAATTCAAAATGTTATTCACTTTCATTGACCTTTTCCTCAAGGTCCATTTATATCACATATTCACATTTATGATTTTTCCATAGTGCTTGGCCAGTCCAGTTATATTTACAAGCTAGGGGAAACAGGGTGTTACAATTCCCTCCCCCTTAAAAAGGAACATCGTCCTCGATGTTCTTATCTACTAACATGAACGGTATGTGCAGAAGTAAACAAAATCGGATATGCCTGTCTCATGGCATCCTCCATTTCCCATGTAGCCTCATCTGGGCCAAAATGCCTCCATTGCACCTTGACCTGTGCAATGGTTCAGTTCCGGAGTGGGGTTTCCTTTCTGTCCAATATTCATTAGGGTTTTGGTAGAAATTCTCCCTCTGGTTCCACTTGGATCACAGACCAGTCAATTATATGATTATCATCATCTACATATTTCTTCAATAATGAAACATGGAAAAAATTATGTGCTTTTACTGTGGGAGGAAGTGCTAGCCGATAGGCTACAGGTCCCACTCTATCTAGAACCTCAAAAGGTCCACAATACCGGGGTGCCAACTTGGCACAAGATCCCATTTTCAGGGAACTCCTTCGGGCTTAATTCTGAGATATACATGGTCTCCCATTTTGAACTCTCTTGGAGTTCTCTTTTGATCAGCATAACTTTTCTATTGGTTCTAAGCGACCTTCAGATTTTTTTTTATTTGAGTCACTTGTTGTTCCATTTCTTTCAACATGTCGGGTCCAAAATAAATCCTATTTATAGGATTACTCCAGCTGACTGGACTATTACACTATCTAGCATAGAGGACCTCGAAGGGACTCATATTTAAAGATGCTTGGTAGCCATTGTTGTAGGAAAATTCTACCAATGGAAGGTAGTCTTCCCATTTCCTAGGTTGATGCATTACATGCATCCTTAACATATCCTCTAATATCTGATTTACTCTTTTTGACTGTCTGTCGGTTCGAGGGTGATAGGTGATACTAAACAACAATTTGGTCTCTAAACCCGTCATCAGTGATTTCCAAAAATTTGAAGTAAATTTTGTGTCTCTATCAGATATTATCTCTTTCGACATACCATGTAGTCGGAACACCTCTTTCATGAATACCTGGGCAATATCTATCACCTTGCAGGTCGATTTGACGGGGATGAAATGAGCATACTTGCTCAGTTTATCCACCACCACCATGATGGCATCATTTTGTTTGGCTGAAGTTGGCAATCCAGTGATAAAATCCATGGAGATGGTTTCCCATTTCCATTCTGGGATGGGTAAAGGGTGTAGTAATCCTGCTAGGTGTCGATGTTCTGCTTTAACCTGTTGGCACTCTATGCATTGGGCCAAATATTTGGCTATGTCCTTCCTCAATCCAAGAAAATAAAATTGTTTCTGGGTGGCAGTGATCATTTTCTGGTATCCTGGGTGACCAGTGTAGGGTCTTTTATGTAGTTCATCCATGATGAACCTCTTCAAGTCGTCACAATCAGGAATGTACAGTCTATCTCTGTGAGTGAGCAGGCCTCCTTCGGTCATCTGATAGCCTTCATATTTTTCTCTAGCGGGTTCTTGCTGTAGGTACAGGGTCACATTACGAATGAAGGGATCTGTTTCTTGTGCCTCTTTGACTCTGTTCTTGACATCTGTCTCCCAAGTACTCACTGCTTCCAGGTGAATCATTTTCATGCTTCTGCTGAGGGCATCGACCACCCTATTTTCCTTCCCTTTAATGTGTTTGATTTCAAAATCAAATTTGCTAAGGAGGTCCATCCATCTGTCTTGTCTAGCATTGAGCTTGGGTTGGTCAAACAAATATCGCAATCCATAGTGATCTGTCATAAGTACAAATTTTCTTCCCAAGAGGTAATGCCTCCACATTTTTAAGGCGTGCACTATGGCAGCTAGTTCTAGATCATGAGTCACATAGTTGACCTCATGTTCATTCAATTTTAGGGATTCATAGTATATCACCTTTCCTTCCTACATAAGGACTCCTCCGAGCCCTTCCTTACAGGCATCTGTGCACACAAGGAAGTCATCTTCTGGGTCAGTGATTTTCAACACGGGTGCATGGGTTAATAGATGTTTCAAGGTTTGAAATCTTTCTTCACATTGTTGTGTCCACAGGAATTTTGTCCCCTTCTTCTGGAGGGCAGTGATTGGACAACCAATATTGGAGAATCCTTTTATAAATCTCCTATAGTATCCCCCTAATCCCATAAAGGATCTGATTTCTGAGACATCCTTTGGGGTAGGCCATTCCATGATAGACCTGATCTTGTCAGGATCTACTGCTACCCCTTCCTTGGACAAAACATGTCCCAAGTAATGTATTTTCTTCTGAAAGAAGTCACATTTGTTGAATTTAGCATAGAGTTGATGCTATCTTAGCAATTGCAGCACAAGTCTAAGGTGCTCTTCATGTTCTTCTCTATTCTTAGAGTAGATTAATATGTCATAAATGAAAACTAGTACAAATTTATCTAAAAATTTACTGAGTACATTGTTCATTAGGCACATGAAAGTGGCAAGGGCATTGGTTAACCCAAATGGCACTACTACAAACTCATAGTGACCATACCGTGTCCAGAAGGCGGTTTTATGGATGTCTTCACCCTTAATTCAGACTTGATGGTATCCCGACCTCAAGTCAATCTTTGAGAAAATAGACGCACCCCCAAACTGATCGAATAGATCATCGATCTTGGGCAAGGGGTATTTGTTCTTTATGGTTACTTTATTAAGTTGTCTGTAATCTATGCACAGTCTAAGGGTGCGATCCTTCTTTTTCACAAACAAGACTCGTGCTCCCCATGGGGACACACTGGGTCGAATATAACCCTTATCCATCATTTCTTTCAATTGCAATTTGAGTTCAACTAACTCAGGTGTGCTCATCCGGTAGAGTGTTCTAGACACTGACATCGCTCTTGGTGTGAGCTCTATCGAGAAATCAATGTCTCTTCTCGGAGGTAGACCCAGTACCTCTTCCGGAAACACATCTCTATATTCTCTCAGGATAGGGTGATCATCCAGGCTTGGTTTAGCGCCTTCTATGGTTTTCAACACCTGTATTGCATATAGGGGACATCCCTTTCGGCAATACTTTCTCATTTGCAGGGCTGATATTTGTCTCACCAAGACCGGTTTTTGGATCCCTTGGGGGGTTATCCTTTTTCCTTCTTTGCTCACACATTCTAAGGTTTTATGGTAACAGTCTAGTTTGGCTTTATGGGCAGCCAACCAGTCCATACCAATCAACAGGTCATATAATCCCAGGGGTAATACATTAAGGGTTACTTGGGTGGGGAATTCACCCAACATTAATTGGCAAGCTGGTATGACCTCTACTACCTTTCTTTTGGTGCCAGTGGCTAACTGTACCAACCATGGCTTAGTTTCTTTAATGGCTGTAGCATACACTTATCAACAATTTTAGGGGCTATATAACTCAAATTTGAACCAGGGTCAATCAAAACAGACACCAGATGGTTGAAAATCATACCTTCTATTTCCACTATTGACGCATGGTGGTCAGCTTGGTTATTATCCAAGGCTGCATAAATCTATGGTACACTCCTTGCCACATCATTGACTATGGTAGCTTCCTAAACATTATAAACTTTTATAATGTTCTGTTGTCGGTGTGGACAGTCTCTCAGGAGATTCTCTTCTCCGCAACCCCAACATTTCAGAGGTTCCTTCTTTGGGTTATTAGTTTTCACTGGTATAGGTCCAGAAGTTTTGTTTTCGTCCACCAAGGGAAAGTTCTGTTGGAGTACACTCCGAGATGGAAAGTTCATTCTGGGGTTCTTTTGGTAGTTTTTAAATCCTAAGGATTTTCTCCCCTTTTTCTAAAATCTCGAACCACTCTTTTGTTTCCAGTCTCCATGAGACTCTGCCTGATGTCCATATTTTTCATGACAATATGTTGCCTTTCGTATAGTGTCTTCTAAGGTCTTTGGCTCGTCAAATTCAATTCGGTTCCGGTATTCCTTGGGTAGCCCACTGATGAAGCATTGTGCCTTTGCCTTCTCTGCTTTGATGTAGGGTACATATCTCAATAAGTCAAGGAATTTGTTGACATATTCCTCCATAGTAAGTTGTCCCAGTTTGAGTTCATAAAACTCTTTAGCCTTCTCGTCGAAATATCTTTCCGACAAATACTTCTTTCGGAAGTACTTCTCAAATTGTTTCCATGATAGGTCCTCCTCGCGGACCCCTTTCATATTCTTAAGGTCTTCCCACCAGATGGAAGCCTTTCCATTCAGGTTGAAAGTGGCCACTTGGGCCTTCAAATTCTTTGAAAAATCATGGAATCTGAAATATTTCTTCAATCCAAGTAGCCAAACCTTAGATTCCTATCCCTTCTTTATCTCATCGTCGAAGGAGTGAGGTTTGGCCTTTCTGAATTCCTCAAATTTATGACTCTTGGAAGTCTTTTGCTTCTTCTGTTTTCTGCGAGAATAGGAACTAGTCCTGCTACTAGAAGAGCCTTCTGAATCACTAGCTTCCTTCTCAGTGGAATCGTTTGGCACTGTTCCTTGACCTCTGGGGTGAACCTTTCTTGATGTGCTTCTCTCAGTATGGCCACTGACACAATCATGATTCTGCATCTCAGGTTCATGCTACATTTTTCGTTGTAGTTCAGATAAGCTCTGTAGTAGAACTGCATTAATTTCAGTTTTCTTTTCTTGTTCTTTCATCATCCTTTCATTGTCGGCCTTGCAGCTTTGCAATTCAACCATGAGACTCCTCACAGTATCGGCTGGGTCTGGAGGGGTTCCTATTGCTCTTCTTTCATTAGACTCTTCGTCTCTGTTGTGGGAGCCTTCTCCCACCTCTTGGTGAGTCACCATACCCTGTGTCTGTAGATTCCCGTGGTTGATCGTTCGCTTGAGTGAAAAGACAAACGTTGGTCATTAGCCAAGAGTTAAATACATTTTTATAATTTGTGCATAGATTTATAACTCTTTTCCATGCATACACAGTCGGGTTCTCGTTTCCAAGTTTTTAATCCTGGGAAAAAGAGTTACATTAGGGGTTACTCTTCATAGGGGTACTTCGAATGAAGCTTATGTGCAACTCGTGCATGAGCCCAATAAGGCCGAGTGTTGTAACCATGCTCTGATACCACTTTGTCACATTCCCACTGTGCAAAATCAAATTTTGACATTGATTCCTCAACAGTCAGGATCCCCGAAGTCCTACGGGGCTTAGCATAGGCTATCTCTTTCCTTTTTTTTTCCAACTCCATGTGATTATAGTTCACGATTATGAGACGAAGTAGCACGGTGTCTTTTCGCACTTCGCAACTCAGTGCTACCAGAATGTCGAGTCTCTCGACATTGAAAACCCCGAAGCTTGAAACAATGAAACGACGAACCCTAACGGGGCTATCAAGGGGCATGTTTCTCTCTTGGGGACTTGTCTACGTGACCCTGTACTGTACCCACACACTTAATCCAACCAAGAGCTTAACGGCTTTTCATGACTTGGGGAATTGTGACACCTGACTCCTACATTTCCCATTCAAATCCTTGAAGCTTCCAAGGTCTCCAAAGTTTCCCTCCCAAGGGAGATCGACCTTCCGCACATGACCATGTATTTCCCAGATTCATATTCAGGTTTCATAGTTTCTTCTTTCTGATGTTGAGAGTTCTTGTCCTCTCGAACTCCTGAACTCTGATTCACCGATGCACTCCCTTCCAGCCTTAGCCCTCTTGTCTATGCCCCCTAGTCCATATGACTAGTCCTCATAGGACCGCAGTCTTATCTTCTTATCAAGATTCGGGGTTTCACGATCTTCGATGTCACTAACCTCTATCCCCGCAATCTCCTGATCTCAGATGAGACAACTCCTCATCGTTGGCCCTTAGCCCCTTCTGGCTATATTTTTGGTCCACGTGAACACTATCTCACAAGACCACAGCCTTACCTCCCTTCGGGGTTTCGAACATCGCAATGCCAAAATGCATAAACACCTTGTGCACGGGATCCCTGATATCCCGACTCACGATTTCCTGATTAGTGATTCTCCTTTCGGGACTTTTTCCGATATCACTCAACCTCTACCACGTGTCCAAAGAATGGATGGTTTAGATTAACCCTCGTGTTTTCAAGACTTATGATGTCTCGAATTTCACGACCTCAGAAACTCCGATTTCCCAAGTACCTATATACCGATGTCTAGTGTCTGGATCTCCAAAATATCGACGGGCTGTCGATCTTGCCTGCGTGTCCTCCTATGATGGATGACTCAGATTGGTTTCGGTATTTTTACTATGAAAATCCCAGACCTCATGTCATCGTGACTCTCAATTTCACGAATGCCAATATCCCGATGGACATGCCTCTTGTCGAAACTTTCAACCTCCTATTCACGAGGGCTTAACCCTCATGCATATCTTAACAGATCCAACGGCTGTCGGGTTTTTCTAGATAAGATCTAATGACTCAGATCAATCCCATGCCATGTACTCTCTTACTTCTCTTTGGACGAGAAAAGAGACCAACGATCCAGATATTCCCACAGACCTTGGGGATCTACGGTCCCGATTTCCTCGCTATTCACGAAGGTAGAGGAAAAGGGGCAAGGTATGTAGCGCCCTTGTTTATTTCATCAATCTAACGATCGTGAATGACCCAGAAATATTCCGATGGGATTTCATCCATCGATTGATGCTTATCCCTACGCTGCTACTTCGATATTTTAAGAGGGTCATTCCCCCTCGTACAGGGTTGTTAAGACTTGTGCATTCAAGTCCTTTTTCCGGGTTCTTGGTAAACCTTTCCAAGGAGGGAAAATCTGTGTGAAGATATCTATTCCAGGGCATTCCGGGAAACAGACAAGGGGAAACAAATTCCCGAGGATGGACTGGAAGTCTGACTTGGTTCAACTCATGCATAATTAAATTCATTTATCAACATAAGCCATGCATGGTCTTTCTGTTATAAGCATATATCTATTATTTCTTATCAAAACTCTGCACAGACATTCTAATACTGTAATCTTTCACAATTTCATAGTTCTATGAGCATATATGTCAGTATATGAATTTCAAGATGCAATATGTAAAACACTTATCAGAAATGACACCAGAAGTGAGTGCAACTGCTGAGAGGGGTGCTTGTTTCCACCCAACCATAGGCGTAGCGATTCCCAGCGGATTTACCACTAGCCACCCCTGAGTTGAGCCACGATGTTGTGAGACTGTGTCTCTCTGTCTGCCAGTGACCAGAAGAGAAGGTTTCAATCCTTCCTCTCTGCTATCAGTCACTCTGCGTAATTCCAGAGTTCCCCTCGCATCTGCCCTCCCAAATCGCTTCTTCCCCACGCCTTATCCTCTTGCGAGGTTGTGTGTGGTGTGATTACCCTCGTGTTGATCAGGCCTGACGGCTCTACGGATAGGTATTTCACCTCCCCATCCCTCATTAAGCCATCAACCTACCATCCTGCAAGGCAATTAAATTCAGGGTCAGGGAGCCACTTTTGGTACTTCGGGCCAGTGGAGTCCAAATACAATATTAATTCTTGGTGGAAGTTAACTCCACCTTTCCAGGTGCCCTCCACCGCCATCGTGGTCTCTTTTTCTGCACATCCCCTCTCAACAGTCCTGCAATAAATTAAAAATGTTATTCACATTCATTGACCTTTTCCTCAAGGTCCATTTACATCACATATTCACATTTATGAGTTTTCCATAGTGCTTGGCTAGTCCAATTATATTTACAAGATGGCGGAAACCGGGTGTTACAATAACACAGAAGTTTTACCGGGAAAGCGTAAAGCTAAAAACCCCACTATCATATATTATGTATATCATGAATCACAAAACAATCTCATACAAAACTCTAATCCAAGAGCTCTCAGTACAATACAATCGTCTCACACTGTCATACAGAAATCAACGAATACATGTGTCAATTCCTATGTCCAGACAACTTGCCTCCTCTGCACAATCTCTGCAATTTGAATTCTCACAATTGAATTACTAATTGCCTAGTTTTCACATGCTCATAAGCATATCCACTGCATGTGTGATCAAATCTCAATTGATAGCCAAACTTTCCCTTTCACCTATTATCTCAACTGGGTCTCCACTGGATTTGACATGCATGTAGTTAACCGTGGTGAATCTTCAGTTGCATGTGAGTTCACTGATTAACTGAACTCTCACTAGTGCATGTTTAGTTACAACTAGTACAACTGATCTTAACTCACTTAACTACACTTATAGCTCTGTTACAAATCCAACTCACTCAGTTATGAATGAAATAATAGATTAATATTTATTGTCTAATTTATTTAAGGGAAAATTAAATTAGACACACGTTTCTTGTTGACTTTTCAACACTTCTTGGATATTCATCTCTTTTGTAATCATTCCTTCTTTCTGGTATCCTGGTCCACTTCTCATCAATTGCCTGTGTAGCTCTTTCTTCAACCTTCTTGTTGGTATTTGCATCTTCTTTGTA
>JZKD02S2028995.1:336502-352639 GCA_000966675.3 Picea glauca
TTTGAAACTCCTCCAATTTTCACTCCTTGAATCCTCCCCAAAAAGAGGTTATAGAAAGAATGGTAGACTTTATTCAATTCTGGTCTATTCAAGAGAGTGAACTTGCACAGAATGCGTTGTGCTCAATAATTAACATCTGATTATGTAACTCACACAAAAGAAACTAAAGTTTGTAGTCTTTCCAATGAAAATTTCCCACTTCATTTGGATTCTTTATGAAAAAGTTATGACTGTTTTACCCGGAACACCTGTTTATTGACTAGCTTCAGGACTGGTCACAAACCCTATCTTCCACAGAGTATATCTCCATAATTATAGTGAATAAAGAGCTGAAATTTTTACCAGAGGTACCTTGATATGTCTTCTCAATACCATAGTGATTTCACCATATGAATCATTCTAGAAAAAACTTTATAGAAAAAATGGTAAGATGACCTAAAAATAACATACCTTAGAACACATCACCAAAAGACTTCATCCTCCCTTGAAATCTGGCCTTCGTTACTTCATATTTCCTATTAAATTCAACTTATATCAAAATGAATGTCTAATGATGTTTATTTATACCATTTATGTCACTTCATTTTAACATTAGGGCCGACCTGACACTTTCTTATTTTGTAATTATTTTCTTTAATTATCTTCAGGGCCTACATGTACTTCCTTCTTCAATTCACTTTGTCATATTCAAAAATTCATTTCTCCTCAACCATGATGATCCACGTGACGTGTCACATACCACTAGAAACAACATGATGTATACTATCCATTCATGGGTGTTGTATATGCATGTGCATTGTCCTTCATGTCCAAATACCTTTATCAATCTTACAGTCCGAAACCCATGACTAGGGATGACATCAGTGACAACAACCAATATTCCAACAACTTGTATACCGAATGGACCACACTACGGAAACAAAGAGACCAAGCAGTGCTAGATTTCACAAATATATTTCATACCTTGCGCACTAAGCTGGGTATCAAAGATTCAGAGTGACATCTGGTGCTCTGGTATCGCAGCACTCTGCATAGATACATCTAGACCGAAATTGAATTTCTAGACATGTCATCCTTGGGCATGGCCTACTGATATGTCATCAAAATTGATTAGAAGCTCAAATAAAATATGCGGTAATTTGGGCCTGGGAACCCCTCACAACAAAATCTAGGAAAGGGCGGCCCCATCCCACATAACAAAAGACAAATAAAATATGGACAGTATCAGGACAACCAGTCCAAGCCACAAGAAAAGAAGGACACGAGAAAGACAAAGAAAGATACTGAGAAGTGGTGCAATTTCCATAAGAGCCTTTGGCATAACACTGCTGACTGTCTCTCAAAGATAACACTGGTAGCTGAAGTGAAAGCCTATGAATCAGATGCATGTTCAGACTCTAATCCAAAACCAGAAAAGGGAAGATGGATCATTGATGTGAAACCTGGTGCCACCATTGCTCCAACCTGGTGACCCAAACAAACCAAAAGAAGGAGAACGCCACTTCCATTCACAGATGTGGGTAAACGGAACCCCGCTACACTTCATCATTGATAGTGGTAGGTAGAATAACCTCACCTCAGTAGAGGTCATCAAGTGGTTGGCCCTGCCAACAATGTCGTACCCACAACCCTACACCATTGGATGGCTTCTCCAAGGAAGCAATCTCCGCGTCATCCAACAATGTTGACTGTCATATGACATCAAGCCCTTCAAAGATGAGGTATTGTGTGATGTTTCTCCTCTTGAAGTTTGTGATGTTCTTTTGGGCCAAACTTATTTATGGAAACATCATGTTGTATATGAGTCTATTCCTTGTAGTGTTATTATTACTTTGAACAGGAAATTGTACAGGATACCCAAGTCAGTCCCACCTAGTGTTATTTCCTTGATCTCTGTTAAGCAATGTAGGAAGTTCATCTCTCATACAGGGAAGTTTTTATTCTTCATGATTCGCTATCAGAATAAGTGAAATATCACAGCCACATCCAAGGTATCTATGGTTGACCTCTCCACACAACAAAAGCAAGTAGATAAGGTCATGGAAGAATACTCAGATATCTTCTCCTCACCTACCGGGGTACCTCTGCACTGCTAGGTCAAGCACCCCATCGATCTGACCCCCGACGCACTGCTACCCAATGGTCTTGTTGGCTTACAACTACTCTATTATTCTATTTAAGTTATTGACCTAGGGTTCATGTCATTCAGGTTTCCAGCAAAGCCTCTAAAACTATCGGCCCTTCTGGTAACCTAGAAGACAACACAGTACATAGAACGCACTGTGCAATCTCACCCAAGATAGATTTATATGGGTGGTTGTAAGACTCAGGTGTTTACAGCCTGGGATTGAGTATGAGATAGGGGTTTTTTAACCAAATCCATGCATTATGACTTATGAAAGTAATTTGCTTATTCCTCATAGTTGCATATATGTATTTCACAGTCTATTTCCCAACAACATAAACTTATCTATACAATGTATTAACTTCTTTACTAAGCATAACCATTAACTGTTTAAAGAAAGTAGAGATATGTATACATTCATCATATTACATAGATATTACCATGGTTCACTCCCTCCTGGGCTATGTCCACAAATATTTGGATCTTATCTCTTTTATTATGGTAGTTCTGCATTTCCAGCGCTGCGCGCTTACAATTACCCTCTTATGGGTAAGATCTATATGATGCGAACTAGATCACACCAAGCTCTACATCCTGTGAACTAATCCTCAGAGCCACCTTCTCTCCTCATTTTTATCTCAAGAGCTTACAAAAATTGTACATAATAGTCAATATCACATACCACATCCGCTCATGCGTAACTACAGTAAAAGATGGGATACCAATACTAACACCCCAAGCTAATACACATATTTTCAACACAAAATGGTCGAACCTTTTTCATTATACCTACGCATCTATATTTATACATTTCAGGCTCTTCAACTATTTACAAATCATTAAAAAAAACCTAACCCTATCAACGTTAATTCTTCCTCCCATGCACGCATGTTTTTCTTCCTCCAGCTGTCACTTTCCTTGTGCATGCTTCCTTGCATGCGTGTGTGCTCTTCTTTATCAAGTTGTTAATTCCATTTCTGCATGCTTTATTTCCCACGATTTTCCTTATTTCCACTTCTTCCTAGTGCCAACAGGCCCCCAACATTGACATGTGACTCGTCCCAAGTCACCTACTTTTTCTGAGTTGTCTCGATCACCTTGTTGATCGTCTGGAACTTCTCCTTCAACTCTGTTTCTTTTTTCATTGCCTACGTGCTCTTCTCCTTAATGGTATCCACTACCTGAACTACTAATTCCTCGCTCAGTAATTATGCACATTATACCTATGTCTGTGCTATTTGTGTTCTAGTTCCTTATGCATGTGCGAGCACTTCTACTACTCATTCCAACAGTGGCTCTATCTAAGCCTGGCGCTCATATTTTTGTGTTTGTGCAATGATAAGTTGTGCCTGCATATTTTTTATCTCCTACATCCCTTTGACTCATTCTAGGATTGATATGGTATTTTGTCTCTGCTTGATTTCTTGGATCGTTGCATTGGTCCTTTCTTCCTCCTTGTCCCAATGCTAGACCTGTGGATCCTCCTCCAACCTTGTCCAAAGTTGTGTTGTTTTATCACACAATTTCATCATTTTCCTAACATGATGCTCTATCTCCTATAGTTGCATCATTTCTTCCTGATTCCTTTACTCCTTTACTATCAGTGGAGTCATTGGTGTGAGTTTTTCTCAGAGACCTTTGACATCCTTCTGATATCGATTAATTTCTTGCACAATCTGGTTGATCTTTTTTGCAGCTGGAAGTTCATTTCCTTGCACAATGCTTGGAATTTTCTCAAACATTTATCCTACCCTTCATTCCAGTTCTCTTATGCGTTGTTTATCCTCTTGAGTTTCGGAGTTGGCTTGTTCACAAACTATTTCCAGGGATTCCCACTTCTTCATTGCTTGATGTAGCTCGACTAAGTTTTTATGTGCTCGAGACTAAATCTCATGGTCGACACTAACCTACAATTTGTATAGTGCCCTTGATGGAATCCATTTCAAGACTAGTTGGATGTGGTCCAAATCCTTCAGTGGTGTCTGTCCCACTAGTTCATCCATTCTCAGCATGCTAGGTTTTATGTAGACCGTTGCATGTGCATGTGGCATTGGAAGGACTGGGTCTCATTCTTCCACCTCCATTATTTCATTGGTATGTGTTGTTGATGGCTCTATGCCTCAGATGCTACTTTCTCACTATGCCTCCCCGAGTGTCTTGAGGATTTGTCCCATTTATGCCATCTCTTTTTGTAGTTTATCCCTGTGATGTGCTGCGTGATTGAAGTCTTTCTCTAGATAGTCATGGCCCATTCAGGAGATCATTTCTCCATCATCCTCCATGATTGTATAGTCCAGTTATGATCATTGTGCCTTTGATTTCTTGTGCATTCATGTTGCTTGTACAACCGGTCTCTTAGTTCCCATGGGCACCTATGTGATGGGGTTTGGGGTGGTCTCCTGCACTCCCTTATCTTGTTTCAGTTGTCTGTTGATCACTTTCTTCCCCTTCTGGGTTCCTATCTTCTTTGACCCTTCATCTACCTAAGTTGGCTTGTTTTGGCCCGTTCTTGGTTTCTTGGGCACTGGGGCTTCCGGAGGCTATGTTTTTGCCTGCACTGCCTCTCCTTCTATTGTTCTTTATGGTACTTCTTGGTTAATGGCTAGGATCCTCCATTCGTCTGGACATTCACTGATGACCATGTATATATCACCTTATATTATGCAGTAGTGCATCGGCATCCACTGTCTATCTAGATCCTCCCTTGGTTGCATCCACATTGTCTGTCCTGAGGCCCGAAAATTGGCGATGTCCACATATCGTGTGACAGCCTCTGGTCTTATCCTCCATGATCAGTTGATGGATTCATGTATGTCTCATAGGTATTATTTGAATATGGTTCCATTATCCCTCTTATGCCTATCTTGTGGCCCAGATTTCAGTAATAGGTATCTCGCTCCTGCTGGTTGTGGTCTAGTGCAAAAAACTACATACTCTGGTTCCCGCCATCCCATGAAGGCTATTAGGGTGATCAGCCATGAGTAATGGAATTCTGTACCTAGGTCATGCGCATCCTTATATTCCAATTGAAACAAGTTCAAGAGATATGGTGCCCAACTCATAAAGGTGCCTTTTGTGCACTGAGATGCAACTGCGATGACTCCTGTTGGTACTTTGTCTTTGCGACATTTTCTTAGTAATTTACAGGCTAAGATTTTTGCACCAATTTCGTGTATGCATTTTTTATCCATTTGATTATGATGCCTCTTGTTCCCCTCACGGTGCCATATTTCTTATTCATTTCTTATGCTAATGCTTTCTCCTTGGATTTATCGTCCAGAATCAGCGCGGGATCCATACCCTGGGTGGGTAGTCCTGTTATTTGCATGATAAGCTCAATAGTTATGGGGATGGGTATGTCCATCCATATATATCCTTTGTTCATGACTTCTAATAGCTTCTTGACATGTGATGTTGCATACTGGCCTCTGCCAAAGTGTGGTAGCTTCAGCAGACCTAAGATTCTTGTTCTGTCTAGCCCAACTGCCAACTGGTGTGGTTGGATGATTGTTTCACCCAGTTGGTTTATAGTTATGGTTTGCATAAAAACCTATGGCACAAGTGTTGGATACTTGGTTTCATTTGATATGTCGTGGTAGGAATACTTGAGCTTCCCGACATGACCCAGTAGTTACGGTTCTACCTGTATTCCAACTGGTATGTGCGGTAGCACAATTTCTACTGCGAGATTCTTGCAAGGTGAGCTCGGTATCTGAACTTTGTTTTCCTATTGTGGTGGCTGGTTAGAAGTTCCAGCAACTCCCGGTTTCTCTCTTGTAATCCATTCTGGCAAAGCCGAGGTAGTTCCAGCAATATCCTTTGTTGGTTGACCTAGGCTGGGTATATGTGACTCGTTTGGTTGCACTACTTCTCCCAGATTCTATGTCATTTCGTTAACTTCCACGGCTGCTTCAGTTCTTTCTGGTTGCATTTCCTGTTGGGTTTATGCTTCCTCGTTCTAAGGCTTCTACATTGCTACTGACATATCCTCTTCCATGGCCTCTACTTGTGGCTGTTGAATATCTTCTAGTATCGGTGTAGAGTTCACCAGTATCACCTCTAGGGATGGCATCTCATCGATATCGATGATCTCTGGCTACTGCTACTCATTTTCTTTCAGTGGTCCTCATGACCTAGTTTGAACCCTGGTCAGTATGGTTGTCTAGTCTGGTTCTGTGGGCTTCAGCGGTGCCATAGTGGTGGATGTCGAATGTATGCTGAGTTTGAATGAATTTTGTGAGCTCTGTGGTCTCTCTCTGCTCGTTCTAGCTGTTGTGGCTCTTTCTTTGTTCTCCTTTTGTGAATAGACTAGTTTCTTCCATGCTCACATGTTGTATGGGCTTCTCATGAAGCTTTTCAAGGATGCTTCTTCCATGATGCGATTAATGTACCATAATTGTGGGTTCAATGCATATGCAGAAGTTTTGTACTTGCCATTACGCTTACTTTTCTGTTTCCATTTGGTGTGTTTAATGTGATGTTCCATCAGTCCTTACCGTGCTTTAATCCTGTCTCGTGCTATCCTATCAGCCTGCTTTCACCTACTTTCTTTTTCCCGCTTGTTTCCATTTTTTATATGATTGTTATCCTTTCTTTTACTACTTTTGTGTGTCAAACGTCCTGTGGATTTTCTATCTCTGGTGTGCTTCACGCTCTCTCTTTTTTTTTCATTGTGTGGTGGGTGGTCAATTGTCCTTATATAGCTTCAGTCAGCTCTTGTTGATCATTCATCTGAGGTTTTCTTCTACTAAATATATTAATTACAGATGTTCTCCATCTGTTACATATTTGACATCGTATGGTCCTAACCAATGCATTCTCAACTTTCCTGGGTGCCAAAATGATTTTTTGTCATAGAGCAATACTAGGTCTCCTTCTGTGATCATCTTCTTCTTGATGTGTCGATTATGCCAAGATTTATCTCTAAATTTATGTACTTGTTGATGGAATCCTACCATGATTTGGTCTTCCTCCATTGACACTAGTTGATTAAGCCTTTCCTATATTGTGTCTCATTATGTCATTTGTGTGATAGATGCTACACGTAAACTAGGTACTAAAAACTCTAATGGAACTACTGCTTCTTGGCCATAGACTATTTTGAATGGTGTGTTCCCTGTCAACATTTTGCATGTAGTCCTATATGCCCATAATATTGTTGGTAATTTGAGGTCGCAGTCATCTCTATTGATGTTACAGATCTTTGTTAGTGCGTTTTTGATAATTTTATTGAAGGCTTCTACTATGTCATTTTCTTGTGGATGATATGGTGTGCTATTATGATGATGAACTTAAAACTCTTTGAGCATCGCATGGATGGTGTTGTTTATGAAGTGTGTGCCTTGGTCGCTCATCAAAAATCTTGGGCACCTGAATATAGTGATTACTTGTTCAAATAAGAAATGTGCAGTTGTCTCTATGCTACAATATTTTACTAGTGTGTCTTCTGCCCACCTTGTTATGTATTCCATTGCAGTGATGATGTATCTTGCCCCTATCCTTTTGGCTGGTGGGTTAATTGGTCCCACAAATTCTATTTCCCATTTGTCAAATGGTTGTAATGTTACTTGTGGTCGTAGTGGCATCTCGTCCCTTCTGTTTGGGTTTTCCTACCCTTTGATAGACATCACATCGCTGAAAGTATTCTTTCGAGTCTCTGTGGATCATTTTCCACCATAATCCTACGTGTAGTACCTTTTGTGCGGTAGATTTTCCTACATAATGCCCTCTTGTTATTCCCTCATGGGATTCTGCTAAAATTCTTGGTCATTCATGTTCTAATACCTACCTTCGTAAGATGATATCATCTCCCATCTTGTATAGATGTCTAGTGATCAATTAATAGTCGATTGCGTAGACTACCAACTTCTTCTTATGAGCGGTGGTATATTCTTGCGGCGCAGTACCTGTGCTCAAGTACTAGATGATCTATGCAAAGTAGTCATCACCAATCTGTACTGAGAAGAACCGTGCATTCAGAAATTTGTCTTCTAAGTTTGTGGTTTCTTCTCCATCCGTGACCCTTGACAGGTGGTGAGGTCCTGCATTCATTTTTCCTGGTTTGACTATTACTTCGAAGTCAAATTCTTGAAATAACAATATCCATTGACAGATTCTCCCCCCTAACACTGGCTTGTTGACTAGGTATTTTAGGGTTGAGTGATCTATAAACATATTAAAATGTTTTCCCAATCGGTAATGTTTGAAATTCTGTAGTGCATAAACCATGGCTAGGCCTTCTCTTTCTGTCGCGTTATAATTTTGTTCCAAGTCTGATAATTTTGTTCTAGCGAACATTATCAGGTGATCCAAGTCTCCCGCTCCTAGTTGCTCTAAGATAGCTCCAAGCACTATCATTGATGCATCTACATGCACATGGAATGTCTTTTCCCAGTCTGAAAATACTAGTATTGGTGAAGTAACCATATTTTCCTTTAGAGTATCCAAATCCTGTTGACACTCATCGTTCCATTCGTATTTAGTACCCTTCCTTAACAATTTTCCATTGTTGTTTTGATCTGTGCATCTCCTTTGATGAATTTCTGGTAGTATCCTGTGTGTCCTAACGTTTCTCTTAGTTGGCGGACTATTTTTGGTGCTGGTAAGTTTACAATGACTGTGAGCTTTGTCGGATCTACTAGTAAGCCTTGTTTTCATACTATATGGCCCAATAGTATCCCAAACAGTGTTCCAAATATTCATTTCTTGATATTCAATTATATCTGGAACTATCTTATTGTTCCAACATGAGTCGTAACACTTCCACATGGTGTTTCAATAGACTTTAAACTTTCCAATCATCTAGGTATACTTCAAGAAACTGATGGATGAATTCCTTAAATGTTGCGATGACCACTCTAGAAAATATGGAAGGTGCAATCTTCAGTCCAAACGGCATGACTATGTACTGATAAGATCCCCAATTTGTCATGAACATGGTCTTGTGTCTATCCTTTTGTGCTATTTTAATTTCATGGTAGCCTGAGAATCCATCGATGAATGAGTAAGATTTGTGTCCCCCCAAATTCTCTAACACTTCATTCATGAATGGTGTAAGGAATGGGTCGTGTAGGCATGCATCGCTCAACTTCCTCAAGTCGATGTAGATCATAATCCATCTTCCTTGTTTCTTGTCCTGTACTACCATCGGGCTTATCCATTCTGATTCCTCGACTAGTTCGATTATCCCGACTTCGAACATCTGTTCGATCTCCTCTTTAAATTTCTATTTATATATGGGGTTCATTCTATATGGTCATTGTCCAACTAGTCTCTCTTTAGGTCTGAGTGGTATCTTCATCTCTCCCATTTCTCCTGCTATACCCTTCATCTATGTGGATGTAGTAGGAAACAAGTCATTGTATTCATGCAACAACTCTGTGATGCTTTCTACTATTGGCACATCTCAGTAGTCTCCGATGCTGGCCATTTTGGGATGTTCCATTGTTTTGATGTTAACTTTATTTACCTTGATTGGTGTGAAAATCACATAAAATTCTATGGGTGCTCCCTCCACATCTCTTTTTCCTTCTACTTCTTCAATATGAATATCACGTGGGTCATCTTCGTCTGGTGCTTCTTCTTGTACATGGTAACATGACAGTAGTTCCTTGATTGTCTGCTTATTCCATTGTTTTTCTTTTGTGATGGTTTCTATTTATGTTTCTTTGATGAATAATACTCCTCTTATATGTTTAAGGGTTGCATCTATGTTGGGGTTCTCATGATCGAATGATAAAGTGGTTGCAAAATTCTGCTACAATATTCTCCATGTTGTAGTTCCTTTGCACAATTCCTGGTCTATGTACCAGTTAGCTAGTATGCCCTCTAAAGTATGTATGAAGTGATGAGGCCATTCCTCCGGTGGTGTCATTTTCCATAGATTCCTACATGCCTCCAAGTGCTCCGATGGTGCTCTGTGTCCACTGTAGTTTTGTTGTTTGTTGTTTTTCTTCTCTGCGCTGAAACTTATGCGCAGTAACGGCTTACATTGATACTAGTCTGTGATAGTCTCCTTGTGTGCGTCCCACCATATTGCAGCTGTGGCCTTCAGTGTTAAATTCAGTTCTAGTAGTCTTTGGTTCTCTAATAATGCATCTTCATATTGTGTCAAGAATGTTTCCAAATCATTTAGTCCGTGGAAACTAGGTGGTTCTCTAATTTCTATGCATATCCATCGTACTGCGTGGTCTATTCTTGCACATCTTCTCGTGGATACTTCGTGTAGTCTCTGCTGCCAGTTTTCTAACCCAGTGTTTGAGTCTGTTGCAGATGAAGTAATGATCTACCAACTGAGTACCCCATCTGCAGTTGGGTTTATGTAATCCTCCTCGTGTGCAGTTGTCCTATACAATTCATCGATCTCCTTTAAGTCTAGGCAAGTGGGTTCTACAAACATCTCCCCTTCTAATGGCTCAAGTGGTGCTATGCCCCTATAATCTCCAGATTCAAATGTCATTTTTCTTGTTTTTAAGTTAATTATGGCTTGATTATCAAATTCCCAATCCAGAACAAGTAGTTTCAGGTACGGTGTTATGCCATAAACTATTTCAATGACTTCAAAGTCTGCCTTAGTGTGCACTCCATCAATATCTACTATTACTCCTTTCATTTTACCTATTGGTAGGACTCTATGTTGTTTGGCTAGTTTTAATTGGACATTTGAGTATCCCAATGTGTGCTCTCCCATGCATTCTCAGGTCTTCTTGGGTAGCACATTCACTTCATATCCTAGGTCTAGTATAATGTCTCCCATATTGAAATCCCTAATGCTGTCATTTAGTCTAAATTCCCAACTTATTCTTCTTCAGGTGTGTAGGTGATTGACAGTTTTTGGTTCTAGCTTTTCTTCTGTCTCACTACTACATTTCTCTAGTATGTTTTGTAATATTTTCACAGATGAAGGATCACTTAATATTTTTATGCATGATTGAAAAAAACATTTGATTTTACCTACTTGTCCCTTGGGTTTCATTCCATTGGTATGATCCAGCGATGGTGGCATCTTGTATTCTGAGACTTCTTCAACTGGTTGCGCAGTGGAAGATGACGTTGTGTCTTCCTTATGAAATTATTGTCTGGATTCCCTAAAAGTCTCCTTTTCTTTAGGCATGTTGAACTGCTTCTTGGGGTCAGTGTTATTCTTTATCCATTGGTTTTGTGTTGGTTCTTGTCGAACTACGTCAGCTCCTATTTTCGTTCCTCCATGAGTGACTATGTTGATGCTTCGTCTGTCGTCCCTTGCTTCGGTAGAAATCCACTGAACATTCTGATTATTCTAGTTCCTTTTTTCCTTAATATTTACTAGTAGTGTCGGACATTCCTCTATATCATGGTCCAATGTGAGACAATACATACAAGTCACTGGCGGCAGTGGAAATTCCCATGCATAATGTCCTAGTGGCTGACAATTGTGACATGTGACTAGTCCTCTACCATGTCTAAAACCTCCTCTAGATCGTCCTCTCCCTCTGTAGCCTGCGCGATCACCTCTCAACATGTTATACTATGGTGCCTGATTATACTATGAAGTGTTGTACTGGGGTTGTGTCGAGTTGTACTGTGGCTATGCATTATTGTATGGTTGTTGTGTAGTATTATACTATTGTTGTGCAGTGTTATATGGGGCTGGGGCTTGATTGAATTGGGGAACTACTTTCCTAGTCATCATTTTAACCTGTACTCTATATGAATCTGATGTTCTTTCCCACATCATCTCCATAGTTCTGCAATCTTTGTCGTCGTGTCCCACTGACTTACAAAAGGTGAAATATTAATTCTTTTGAACTGTCTAGTACTTCTGCATCATCGTGCAATGATAAGGGTCATGACCCAGTTTCTTTCATATTTTGCACCATAATCCTCCTTGTGGTAGAGGGTTTGGCATACCTATTTCCATATACTACATGAATGTTGGGCATTTGTTCTTGTGGTGTCCTTCCATCCTACATGCATTGTACCAAACGAATTCCCATTTATCCTTGTTCTTATTCTGGTTCAACTAAAATGTTTGATTCTTCAAATCCTCCTTCAATTCCTCAATGGTTGGGTTCGTATACTGGTATTGGTTCTCTTCCAATTGCAGGGATGCCTGCAAAACCTCTGCCTACGTATGAAACTTCTATTGTCATAAGGGATATTTTATATGTGGAACTAGTGAGTTGACAAATAAGTGTCGGTGTTGCATCTCGGTCATAAGGTATTTTAGTTTTCCCTTCAGTCGCTTGAATCTCTGATCAATATCCCATACAGACTCTCCTGGTTTCTGTCTTATCTCAATCATATCGTTCATGTACTGATCCTCTAAGATCGACTTCTGGAACTCATTAATCAGTAGCTTCTTAATGTCTTTCAGTGTCCTCTTCATCCCAAAGGCACTTTTTGTGTCTAGACTCATGTACCAGTCTAGTGCGCAGTCTCTTAGCATGATCGCTAGCTGCACAAGTTTGGTATCTTCATCCGTAATCTGATTCACATCCCAGATCTTTGTACAAATGAACAAATGCTTCTCAGGGTCTTCTATTTATTCTCCTCTAAACTCTGGTAATCTGATAGTGGGATCGTGTCCTTCCATCCTAAATACTGAACTACTACCTCCATCGCACAGTGTAGATACTTGACTAGTACTGTCTGAACTGGCTCCTCCAGTTGTTTCTCTTTGTGTAGATGTACTTCTTTCTTTTATACTTCCTCTGAACTTTAGTTATATAAATGGTGGTGTTCTCTTTGGTGTATGGGTCACACATGGGTTTATGGGTTCCACACTGACATCAATATGGATAGGATGGCTACCTTCTCCTCCTATTCTTGGGCCTTTTGTTTTCCTCTCATAATTTGTGCATAGGATTTCCTCAATCTGCTCCACAGCCCAGAGATCCTCTACCTCTTTCTCATTGCTCGCCAAGCCCTGCCTCGCAGCTATGGCTCTCTTCTTGGTATTCACCTTATATTGGTAGGGTACTTCACTACGCATGATTCCTGATGACACCAATATCCACTTAAGATGGTCGTCATCCATCAAGATCAGGTCCAAGGGTTCCCCCTCCTTCTTTCCTTTATCCTTACCTCCTTTGATTTATCCTCTCTCTGACTGTGCTTCCCCCCTTCCCCCATGCATGCAGGGAAGTTTAGCTGTCAGATTCCATTTTCATTACACCTTTGTTATATAGCAATATATTAATAGAAGTATACAGTGATTGAATGTACCTTCCTCGAGGTCCACATATAAATTTTTGCTCTTCTACGTTGTATGACTTCGTTGTGTTGACTGCAAACTCTTTGATCAAGCCTACCATAATACTGTCAAGACAAAAGTCTACTACGTGGGTAAATTTTTTGTTCACCTGTGTAACTTCTCAATCTGTACTAGGGTCCAATTTAGTTGTTGAATCTAGTTTGTCACATGGTTATCTTTCAAACTTAGTATCCACTCCTACAGTAGATGCGGAAAATCACAAAAAAATACTTTGTATAAATCCATAAAAACGTATTTATCCATATATTTGTGAGGTGTGATGATAGGGTTTCTATTGTCTTTTTGGGAAAACTCTATCTCTTTGGTTCACAACCAACCTTCAATTTTTTCTTTCGTGGGGTTCCAAGGTCTCATCATTCCCTTCTAATGGCTCGGTGGTCTTCTTGTTTCACTCATTCTTTTCTCATGCACTCTATCTCACCTTCTCAATCCTCTGTTGTTCCTCTTAACATGGAAAATAAACCATTTGTTCATTTACAACTGCTCTCTTCTTCTAATTGAGTTATTGACCTAGGTTTCATGTCATTCAGGTTTCCAACAAAGCCTCTAAAACTATTAGCCCTTCTGGTAACCCAGAAGGAAACAGAGTACACGGAATTCACTATGCAGTCTCACCCAACATAGATTTATATAGGTGGTTGTAAGACTCAGGCATTTACAACCTGGGATTTAGTATGAGATATGGGTTTGTTAACTAGATCCATGCATTATGTCTTATCAAAGTAATATTCTTATTCCTCATGGTTGCATATATGTATTTCACAGTCTATTTCCCAACATCATAAACTTATCTATACAATGTACTAACTCCTTTACTAAGCATAACCATTAACTGATTAAAGAAAGTAGAGAGATGCATACATTCATCATATTACACATATATTACCATGGTTCACCCTCTCCTAGGCCACGTTCACAAAGATTTGTCTCTTGGCTATTTTATTATGGTAGTTCTGTGTTTCTGGCGCCACGCATTTACAATTCTCCTCTTATGGGTAAGCTCTATATGAGGCAAACTAGATTGCACCAGGATCTATAGCTTGCGAACTAATCATCAGATCTACCTTCTCTCCTCCTTTTTAGCTTAACAACTTAAAAAAATGGTACATAACAGTCAATATCACATACCACATCCGCTCATGTGTAACTACAGTAAAAGATGGGATACCAATACTACCACCCCAAGCTAATACACATCTTTTTAACACAAAATGATCGAACCCTTTTCATGATACCTACGCATCTATATTTATACATTTTGGGATCTTCAGCCATTTACAAAGAATTAAAAAAACCCTAACCCTATCGACATTAGGTCTTCCTCCCATGCACGCTTGTTTTTATTCCTCCAGTTGTCACTTTCCTTGTGCATGCTTTCTTGCATGAGCGTGTGTTGTTCTTTCTCCAATTGTTATTTTTGTTTCTACACGCTTTCTTTCCCATGATCGTCCTTCTTTCCACTTAGGCTTGATTCCAACAGGGCCAGTCTATCGCTACTCTCTATTAGAGAATGAGGAGATAAAGAGACAGATCCAAGAAATGCTCCACAAGGGGCACATTTGTCCCATATCATCACCTTGCGGGAGCCCAATCATGCTGGTATAGAATAAATATGGAACTTGGTAATCTACATTGATTACCGGGCTCTGAATAAAATCAAAGTTAGAAAATGGTACCTGATTCCCTGAATCGACGACCTCCTTGATAAAATCACGAGGGCCAAATACTTCAGTAAGATTGATCTGAAGTCTGGCTACCACCAAATCCTGATAGAACAGATAAATGTATGGAAAACCGCCTTCAAGTCAAAGGAAGGCATTTTTGAATGGCTGGTCATGCCCTTTGATTTGACAAATGCTCCAACCACTTTCATGAGGATGATGGAAGATATCCTATGACCATTCACCAATACTTTTGTTGTGGTGTATCTGGATGACATTCTCATTTACAGCAAGACTTGGGTCGAACACTTGTAGCATATTCATCAGGTTCTCACACCCTGTGGAAGCACAAGCTATATGCCAACTTGGAAAAATTCTCCTTCGACATGGACAAGGTCCATTACCTAGGATTCATAATTGATCAACATGGTGTACATGTGGATCCAACCAAGATCCAAGTCATTCATGACTAGCCAACCCTAACCACACTCACTGAGCTTCGATGCTTCTTGGGACTTGCCAATTTCTACCGCAAGTTCAAGTTGGGATTCGCCCATATTGCATGGGCCCTTAGCCAAATAACAGGGGTGGTGGTAAGGTGAAATTTGCGTGGGGTCAGTCCCAAAAACAAGTGTTCGACGATTTGAAGTAGCGCTTGTGCTCAGCCCCAGTACTTTCACTACCAGACCTATAATAGTCCTTCGAGATTGAGACATATGCTTCAAACTATGCGATGGGAATCATTATCACTCAACACGGCCACCTCGTGCCCTATCATTGTGATACACTATTATATGTTTTCCATAAGTGTTTATGGATAAATTCGTGAGTGCGGACACAGACCAATCTCCCCAGATCCACCTGGATCTGGAACAAACCGTGACAGAATACTACTCTTTCCCTAGATCTAGATATTGAATGAACTAAGAGAAATGGATGGTGGACATACCTTATGAACGCTCTCCTTTAATCTCTGTTGTTGCTTGCTCTGCTCCGATGCTCTTGTGTCATTCCAATCACAACAACACAAACCAATCACAGCAAAGGCATTAATATATTCAATACCTAGTCTATACATGTGATCAAGGAATCATGTA